>WAAF01001369.1:4833-35526 GCA_013400475.1 Tricholaema leucomelas
GGGCCTGGAACACAAACCCTATGAGGAGAGGCTGAGGGAGCTGGGGTGTTTAGCCTAGAGAAGAGGAGGATCAGGGCTGACCTGAAAAGAGGCTGTAGCTAGGTGGGCATTGGTCTCTTCTGCCAGGCAACCAGCAACAGGACAAGGGGACACAGTCTCAAGTTGTGCTGGGGGAGGTCTAGGCTGGATGTTAGGAGGAAGTTCTTCACAGAGAGAGTGATTGGCATTGGAATGGGCTGCCCAGGGAGGTGGTGGCATGGCCATTCCTGGAGGTGTTCAAGCAAAGCCTGGCTGAGGCACTTAGTGCCATGGTCTGGTTGACTGGCTAGGGCTGGGTGCTAGGTTGGACTGGATGATCTTGGAGGTCGCTTCCAACCTGTTTGATTCTGTGATTCTATGGTTACATTCTAATTTCTGTCAGGATAGAATAATAACCATTTTGTAAGATTCTTACATCTTGTTGATGCCGGTAATGGCAGGTTTGTTTCTTTGTTAATTGAAGACAGTCAGATTTTGAAAGGAAAATTGGTAGCCTAGTAGTAACAGATCAAAGCATCTGTATGTGATGTATGAAGCTGAGAATAGAACCCGGTAAGCTTATCATTTCAGGCAAATAATGTTTTGTTTCTTCACTTTACATATTTTGTGCTAACCACACCGGCACATTGTAGCTACGTGCCATCTTAGAAACAGATGTAACTTTGTTGTGCCCCCGCAGGCCATGCTAAAACCTCAACATCCTTGTTTTACTTATGACAAGAGGCTTTGTGATGCATACAAATTAATCTGCTTTGTTAACAGAATTGTTTCTTCATGTAGCACACACAACTTGGTAGAAAATTCTTCCCAAATATTCTTGACACATTGCATATATGTATTCATAAAAGATTTGTTTTTTCTTCTGTGAAAATCTTACATGGCTACAAAGGAAAATCACAATACAGTTCTCTGGCTTTTGCTTGTTCTGCAATCTTTGAATGTTTGTGTTTGTTCCATGCTTGGTTTCTTTAATAAAAACCATCTTTAACTACCTCATAGTGAATTTTGCTTACTGGAGTTCTCCATATGGAAACAAAAAAACATTATTTTCAGAAAGATTTGCCTGCATTATGTAGATGTTAATGGGGCAGACAGGAAATTCAGCTACTGGAAATCAAAAAATGCTGTTTAGATAAGGTTCTTAAAATGCTACTCCTTTGTCATACACTGGTCATATATTTTACCTAAAGCCTAGAATGGAACATAAAATCACTGCTTGTAAAGCTTGAAACTAGGTGGAAATTGCAGAGCAGTGTCAAATAATGGAAAGTGAATTGGACTGCATGGTGCAGTGTCAAAGAGCACACATTTCTCTAAAAGTAAAGACCTAATTTAAAAAGCAAAGAAAGTATGCTTTCACAGTAGCAGCTTGGTTTTGTTAGCTGTCACTAATGAGTGTGATTTAATATCACAGTGGTTATTCACTAGACCTGGAATTCCCAGTGGGACAGACATAGTACAAAATTGTGAACTTGTGGGATTGTCTTAAAGGTCATTAAGTCCTACCATTAACCCAGCACTGTCAAGTCTACCACTACTAAACCATGTCCCTACGCACTATGTCTCCATGTCTTTTAAGTACCTCCAGGGATGGTGACACCACCACTACCATGGGCACCCTCTTCCAGTGCTTAACAACCCTTTCAGTGAAGATTTTTTTCCTAGAGTCTAGTCTGTGTTCTCCCTGGCACAAGCTGAGATCATTTTCTTTTGTCTATCACTTTTAACTTTGAGAAAAGAAACTGACCTCCACCTTTCAACAACATCCTTTCATGTAGTTGCAGAGAATGATAATGCCTCCCCCAAACCTCCTTTTCTCCAATATGTCCTGTTTCTCCTGGGACAAAACCACAGGACAGCCATGGCCTGGAAGCCATTACCAGTTCTGAGTCAGCCAGGAGAGCTGACTTGAGTTGGCTTACGGCTGTATCCTGTACTATTTCCCCTTGGATTATGGGGGATTCATTCTGCTTCCCATGTCTGCCTTCTAGCTCGGGTGCTTGGTACCCAGTTAAAAACTGGTCCTGCTTCCAAAGAATGAGGCAAAGAAGGCTTTTGTCATTGTGTTTGCCCCCATATCTGGAAAAGTATGAAGATTCTCCTTGGCCTTCCTTTTGTTCCTGATGTAGTTTTTATACAAATATTTTTATTGTCTTTTAGAGTAGTAGCAGGTGAACTTCTAAATGGGCTTTGATCCTTCTAAATTTCTGTTTGCATAACCTCATGACACCATTGTAGTCTTTCTGAGTACCTATCCCTTGTTCCAAAGGTCACAAACTCTTCTTTTTTCTCCTGAGTTCCAATCATAGCCAAAACTCTGTTCAGCCAGACAGGCCTTGCCTCTGGGCTTGTCTTTTGGTACATAGGGACAGATTGCTTCTGCACAATTAAGAATTCCTTCTTAAAGAATATCCAACCTTTCTGGACTCCTTTGCCCTACAGGACTGCATGCAGGCCATAAAAGAGGTCCCTGTCTCCGTGAAGGTGGAATGTTGAGTAGATTTGCATTCAGATTTGACAGTGGAATTACAGTAATATCATGTTCAGTTTTCAAGCAGGATGCTGAAAACTGGAAATTGGTCATGGAAGAGCCACAACAATAAAACAGGTATCAGGTATTATACCGGAAACGTCAAGGAACCCAGTCGTCTTTCTTCATTGAAGGGAAACTTAACTGGAGGTTGAGATATCAGTTTGCAGGAGTCCATGTAAGGCATCTCCATTCTGGTAGGCAGTATCTAGAAACTTAGGTTTCAAATTAACATGCAGAATTTTAACTGGGAAGATTAACTGTTGAAGCAACTTCTTAAAGGTTCTTATCACAGATTCATAAAATCAAGATAGATAATTCCTTTAAATCTGGTGTGTGATGAGGACCAAAACAAGGAATGGCTGCAGCATTGATATTGAATTATGTAATTAAAAAATAAAACCTGCAAAAAGCAATTTAGCTTCCAGTTAGTTTTATGCAATGAGTTTGATCCAATTTGCACAGTGTTCTATTTTTTTTTTTTAATTTTGTTTTTCTTCCAGTCCTTAACTTTGCTTATTTCAGATATTCCTGTGTATGATGCAATGGCCTAGGTAGTTTGCCTTACAAAAGATGCCAGGGAGTTTATACTAACAATATTCTTAGAATCCAGATGACTTGTATTCCATCCCTGCAATAATGTTCTTTCAAGAAACCAACCAAATTAGAGTGTTAGAGTATTCCCTAACCTTCTATTGGTGCTTATAGAATCTCTCTGAATAAATCAGTCTCAGCATTCCAGGCTCCATGCTGATCTGTTTCAGGGCAACAAAGCTGGTGACGGGCCTGGAACACAAACCCTACGAGGAGAGGCTGAGGGAACTGTGGTTGTTTAGCCTGGAGAAGAGGAGGCTCAGGGCAGACCTCATTGCTGTCTACAACTACCTGAAGGGTGGTTGTAGCCAGGTGGGCGTTGGTCTCTTCTGCCAGACAACCAGCAACAGAACAAGGGGACACAGCCTCAAGTTGTGCCGAGGGAAGTATAGGCTGGATGTTAGGAGGAAGTTCTTGCCAGAGAGAGTGATTGGCATTGGAATGGGCTGCCCAGGGAGGTGGTGGAGTCACTGTCCCTGGAGGTGTTCAGGAGAAGACTGGATGAGGCACTTAGTGCCATGGTCTAGTTGATTGGACAGGGCTGGGTGCTAGGTTGGACTGGATGATCTTGGAGGTCTCTTCCAACGTGATTGATTCTAAAGGAAAGCCTGTTTATCTGATCCATTCCTTTAGATAAACAGAATCCTTCCATGCATGTCCCTCAGGAAATAGAGTCTGTTTCAGGCAGGTTAAAAAAAAATTACAAGTAATCAGAACACTTTTAAAGACAAAGGTTTAGTTGTTAGGTTTGTTTTTTTGGTTTTGTTTTGTTTTGTTTTGTTTTTCACTTTAAAATGTGGCTATGTGATGTCACATCGTTTCCATAACAGCTAGAAAAGTTCCTCAATCTGCTCTGTGGTCCATACCTCAAAATTTCCACTGAGCGTGAAGTTCAGCCATAGTTTCCTTTTCTGTTCTTCTTAAGCGGAGCAAGCTGCTTTGTGAAAGGCCTCTTTAGCTAATCTGAATTTTCTTACTACGTGAAGAATGCTAAAAGGCATTTTGCAAACCACTGGGAGAAGCCCGGAATGATAGCTACAGTCAAGCATATTTCACAAATTTATTTGCAGGGTGATAGTGATGAAACTGAAACAACAGCTATCAGAAAAAAAAATTATGTAATATTGTTCACTTTATGGGTACAAATTACTTGCTTTGATGCCACTCTAACAGATTCTGTGACAAATATACTCACTTGTAAGTAGAAAACCAATTTTATTTTATTTCTGACTTTACAAAATATCCTTGGCAGTAAGGCATATTTTTGCTCTTGTTTTTAAAGTGTCATGTACAAATGAAGACCCTGTAGTTTGAGACCTTGTCACAAGACATTCCTGGAGATGCAAGAAGGACAGATACAAAAAATACCCCTTTGGAAGGAGTAACCTCTAGTAATGCTGAACGCTGTGAGTTTTAAACATGGGGAGCAGCTCTGCTGAAAAGGACCTGAAGATCTCAGTGGACAGCAGTGTGCCCTGACAGCAAAGGTCAACAGTATCTTGGCCTGTATTACAGAATCACAGGATGTTACGAGTCGGAAGGGATGTCCATGGGTCACCAAGTCCAACCCCACTGACAGAGCAGGACCGTGGAATCCAGCTCAGGTCTCACAGGAGCGCATCCAGACAGAGCTTGAAAGTCTCCAGAGAAAGAGACTCCACAACCTCTCTGGGCATCCTGTTCCAGTGCTCTGTGACACTTACAGTAAAGAAGTTCTTCCTCATGTTGAGGTGGAACTTCCTGTGCTGTACTTTATACCCATTGTCCCTTGTCCTGTCACAGGGTGCAACTGAGAAGAGTTTGTCACCTCCCTCTTGAATCCCAGCCCTCAGATCCTCTCTAAATCTTCTCTTCACCAGACCAAAAAAGCTCCAGGTCCCTCAGCCTCTCTTCACAGGGCAGTGCTTCAGTGCCTTCATCATCTTTGTAGTCCTCCCTTGGACTCTCTCTAGTAGATCCCTGCCCCTCCTGAACTGGGGAGCCCAAACCTGAACACAATGTTCCAGGTGAGGTCTCCAGGGCAGAGTAGAAGGGGAGGAGAAGCTCCTGTGATCTGCTGGCCACACTCCTCTTAATGCACTCCAGGACTGCATTGGCCTTCTTGGCCACAAGGACACATTACTGCCCCATGGATAGCTTCTTGTCCACCAGGTCTCCCAGGTCCTTCTCCACAGGGCTGCTTTCTAGCAGACCACTTCCCAACCTGTATTAACAGGAACATGGGTAGTAGATTGTGAAAAGTCATCCTCCTGTGATCATCACTCATTATGTCTAGAATGTGCGTTCAGTCTTGGGCCTCCCAGTCCCAGAAATATGTAGACAAACAGCAGTGAGTCAATGCAGTGACACTAAGAGGGTTGGAAGCTTGAGCATTTGCCATATGATGAGACACTGAAGGAAATGGATTTGTTCAGCCTGGCAAAGAGCAAACTTTGGGGAAATCAAACAGCGGTTTTGTAATACCTGTGAGACAGTTATCAAGAAGATAGAGTCCGATTATTTACTGTGTCCATGGAGGACAAGAGACAAGGGGCACTATTTGAAACTAGGTTGGCTCTGTGCAAATATGAGAGAAACCATTTTCCTCATGAGAACCGTTTAGTGGTGGAACAGGTTATCCAGATTGATATGGGAAAAGGTATAGAGAACATAGAGTGTAGGAGCCTAGTTAGGTCATTAACTATGTGAGCACTGTTATAAAGCATCATCAGTCAGATAAACACAAAGGAGGTGGGTTAAGATTGAGAAGGTCTTGAAACACTCTCATGGAGAAGAAGAATACTGTAATACATTGGTTCACAAGCAAGGGGCCTAGACAGCCCATGGAAAAGAATACTGTATTCAAAGATGAGAACATTGGAGACTCTAGCCAAGAATGTGACCCACAACTGATGCCAGGTGGATGAAAGGTAGAGAGGTCAGACTGAGGAAGACATTGGCCTTCCTCCCAAAGACCCCAAAAGGCAACCACCAGGTGGCAATGAGCATGCATAAAGAGGTGGGACATTATGGAAATGAGTTCCAGGAACAGATTGTAATAACTCCACCTATTCCCAGAATTAATTGCAGTAACCCTACCCCTGTAATGAATATCTATGATTTTGTAGTATGAACATTTCACCTGAACAAGGTGAAGTTGTGCAAAGGCTTTGGAGGATGACCTCCCCTTATCACCCAGCGCTGATTAAACATGCCTTACCTAATAACACTTTGCATGTTGTGAGGTCTCATTTTCTTTAAGTCGAGATATGCTGTGTAGTCTGTGTCCTTGAAGGTTTTCAAGACCTGTCTATGTAAAGCTGAAAATGAATGAGGTGCTGTCTAGCATCTTTGCTTATTTTATGACAACTGCAATGAGAGGAATGAAGAAGTGAACAACCTTTCATTACTGAAATCAAAAAGTACGACTTTTGCCATCTCCAGGTAGCACTGTGGTTAAACAGAAATGGCACCTTTCAATGTCACTTTTAAATGTGTGCTAGATTTCACCCTTGGCTTTGCCTTATAGACATTGTGAATTTTATCCTTAATTTATATACAGAAATTGATCCAATAGCATTATAACTAAGAAAATGGAAACAGTCCATTGCTACCTCCATTTAGTATGGAAGCATTCATACTGTGAAGGGAAATGTAAGGGGAATTTCCTGACCTTCGAATTTTCTATTCTTCATTTAAAGATTCTCTGAAATGTTTTGAATTTCATTTCCTTTGTCTTCTGTAGTCACTTTGCATTCAAGATTTCTCATTGTCGTGGCTTTGGTAGCAACGTTTTTAGATATGCTTTAGAACAGCAGAGCTTTGACTTAATGACTCAAGACTTGACAAGCTTATGGCCTTGCTACATTAGCATAAGACAAGTGGATGTGTGTACTTTGAGAAAAGCCTGTACTTATCTTGCACTACAAATATCATACCTGTTAATTAAAAAAGTAACAGCAGGACTTGTAAGTATCTAAGACTATGCCCACACTCACTTCAGTTCAACATGGGCACTCTGTCTTGTAACACTGGTTCATCATTTCTTTGTTTTCAATATATGTGTATGTATATATGTAAAGAGGTGTAAATAAATGTATATATATGTACTATATATATATATATACATGAAGAAAGCAAAAGCTCTCCTTGCCCAGTTATAGGCAGGAGTGCATTTTCCTCTAAAGAATTTTAGCTGCAGCCTGGTTAGCCATCAACTGCTGCTTTACTAGGAAATTACTGCAGAACTTCACAGATAGTATCATAAAGCAGGTTTAGAACTAGGTCTTGATCATAGTAAATGCTATGGAAATATTGCTGTTTCCAGAGAAACAGCATTTAATTATATCAATGCAGGATTTTTCTTGGGCACTGTTAATAGACTTAAAAGTATGTATAAAAATCAGATCATTGTAATTTGTATTTTAAAAGCTGAGTGTGCTGAAATCACCTGGGATTCAAGGAACTGTGTCCTCGGGACTAGATTAAATACACAACAAAACTTTACAGTGCCACAAGAGATGAAGTTCAGATAGTACATGTTGCAATTGATTTGCGTTTTTCCTTTTTAGCCTCATAATGATTAACAGTGACACAATGAAACCAGCATTTCTCTCTAAGTGGGCACATCATTCACAGTGTTTCTGGGAGGAAGCTTATCAGGGAAGAAGGATGGTCTTGTGGTTGGGGTTCTACAATAAGGATATAACTTATTGTCAAGTGAAACGTACTACAGAAGTGTTGAAGCTGGCTGCAATTAAGTTAATTAGCCAGTTCAGGCACTGGAGTCTTGCTAACACAAACAGAGGCTAGTAATCCTAGTGCCATGGCTAAATGTGGAGCATCTGAGCTTCATTCTACATTATGTGACAGGCATACATCCTCAGAAGAGGATTTTCAGAGGATTTTCCAGAGGACTTTTCAGAAGAAAAATTCATTTTTCTGAAGAATGCCTTTTTTCTTTTACATCCTTCCTCTGGCAAAGAAGTCAGGAAACAGAAGCTTTCAGCTTCATTGCATGTCAGTGAGATCTCAGAGAATCCATAGCAAGGTTTTTTCCTTAGTTTTGGAGGTAGATATTAATCTCTTAAAGTTCTTTGCTTAACGTCTTCGGCAGCAATTATTTTTTACTTTAAAAGAACTATGTTTTTAGTACCTCAGCCTATTTGGCTTATCTTCTCCCTCACCACTTCCTTTAAAATTTGTTGAATGAAATGCCCATGGCATATTTTTTACCTTACATTATTTGGATTACGCAGGCTACTCAATAATCAGCACAGATTTGTTTTTACTCCAAGCAAACTACCCTAGTTTGATATTTGTCTTTATTTGATTCAGTGCTAAGGAAAGAGATTAAGCATTATGTTATTTCGTTCCTCTCATGCTTGATTGTATGCCCAAATGGTTAAAATGCAAGACTCCTTAAAAGATCCAGAGCTGAGCAAAGGAAGGGCTAGGGTGGCTTCTCAGAACCAGATGAATTAGAAGTAAGAAACAAGTTTCCTCTTCTCTACCACTACCCACATCTGAACATACAAACAACAAAAACAATGGTAAGGTAAGGAACAAAATGAGGACAAACTCAAAAAGAAGAAAAAAAAAAAGAAAAAAAGAGCTGGTACTCAGATAAGATCAAAGATTGCCTCTTACCATCAGTTTGTTTTGGAGCATTTATATTCACAAGATAAATTTTTGTCTCTACTAAAATCAGTGGATTGTTTGTTACTGATTTCGAACTGAATCAGTTTTTCATCTGAAGATTTTGCCTTTGGTTGCAGGAAACTTCATCCTAAAGTTCCCAACAAAAAGCCAGATTTTTAAAGAAAAATGTTCATTTATGATTGCAAGAGATTAGAGGAGAATGCAGAACATCAGAAACTGATTTATTCTAACACTTGTTTTTTAAAAGGTTCACCTCTAGTTTAGATTGAATTCCAACTTCTCACTCCAGTGCCTGGACTTCATTATGCTTTGTATTCTAAGCTGAAAATCCTTCTTTCTGTTGGAAGCTAGATACCATGACCAAATGTTTTCATAATCTTTCACATATGGGACAAAAATAAATTTCTTATGTCTCTCTCCATATCATAGAATCAACCAGGTTGAAAGACACCTCCAAGATCACCCAGTACAACCTGTCACCAAGCCCTGTCCAATAAATTAGACCATGGCACTAAGTGCCTCATCCAGACTTTTCTTAAACACCTCCACAGACAGTGATGCCACCACCTCCCTTTGCAGCCCATTCCAATGGCAGTCACTCTTTCTGTGAAGAATTTCTTCCTACCATCCCACCTAGACCTCCCCCAGCACGACTTCAGACTGTGCCCCCTTGTTCTATTGCTGGCTGCCTGGCAGAAGAGACCAACCCTCACCTGGCTACAACCCCCTTTCAGGTAGATGTAGACAGCAATGAGGTCAGCCCTGAGCCTCCTCTTCTCCAGGCAAAACACCTCCAGCTCCCTCAGCCTCTCCTCATAGGCCTTGTGTTCCATGCCTCTCACCAGCTTCATCGCCCTAAATGCCTGTATAGACTTTATATTACCGAGTTCACATTCTGGGATCAGGCATCTCACGTATTTGGTTAGACTTTTTGAGTTTAGCTTATGTTACATTTGTCTAAAGATCAGATATAACCTTGACATTCACAGTTCTTCTCACCTTTTGTATCCTCAACAAATAACCAACAAAGCTTTTCTAAATAACTATATTGCTGTGCAAAACTCTTGTAAAGGAAATTAACAAAACTTTTAGCCAGCCTTCCCAAAAGCCTCCTTGGCCTCGGCTTTGAGTATGCCATGCTTAATCTGAGCTAAAAGCTTTGTTGAGGGTGATAGTTTAGCACAGCCATCTCCATTAACTTACCATCACAATGTTATCCTCAGAATTTCTGGTAAAATATTTTTCAAAGTGGTGTTCAAAATATTGTGCAGCTCCTGTTCATCCTGACCCAGTGCATAAATTTGCAAACCCACATTATGTGAGCTTGAGTCTGCATTTCTACATATATAGTGGGCAAGTAACTCTGTTCAGTTCTGGAACCAACAGTTGCCTGCAGATGAAAAAAGGATAAATGAATAATCCAGATCTGAAAGGCAAATTTACAATGCCTAAGTCCATTTAGGAGTGTATCCTGTTGTCTAGCTCTGAGAGTGCTTAGACCACTTACATGTGTATATAAAACAGGGAGCTGAGCTTGGTGCTTCATAACTAAGCCACCAAGAAGAGTGATGTGATCAAGATGAACTGTAATGCACATCAGCAAGGAATTAAGTGCTTTTGTGTATTAAATAGTGCACCTTTGTGTGAAGAATGACACACACTTTCTGTAGTGAAGTGCTAAGAATACTTATCTTGTAGTGCATTCGTATAATCAAAAAAGGCAGTGGTTGGTAGCTGCCAACATGGCTTCACCAAGAGCAAATTTTGTGGCTGCCTTTGTTGGGCTAACAGCGTTGATGGACAAGGAAGAATAGCTGATATAGTCTGTCTGGACTTGTGCAAAGCATTTGACACCCTCCTTCATGATACCCTGGTCTCTAAATTGGAAAGGCATGGATTTAATGGATGGAGCACTCAGTGGATAAGGAATTGGCTTGATGATCTCACTCAAAGAGTGATGGTCAATGGCTTTGTGTCTAAGTGGAGACAAGAGATGGCTGTTGTTCTTCAGGGGTTTGGTATTGGGAATGGTGCCATTTGACGTCTTTGGCAGCAACATGTACAGTGGGATTAAGGGAACCATCAGTGAGTTTGCCAACGACACCAAGCTGTATGGTGCAGTTGATGTCCTGGAGGGAAAGAATGCTATCCAGAGTGACCTGGACAGGCTTGAGAGGTGGGCCAGTGTCAACATCATGAGGTTCATCATAGCCAAGTGCAAGGTCCTTCACCTAGGTTGGGGCAATCCCAAGCACTAATATTGTGTGGAGAAGGGACAGCAAGCAAGCCAAAGGAGAAGGATTTGGGGATGCTGGTTGATGAGAAGCTCAACATGAGTTGGCAATGCGTGCTTGCAGCCAGAAAACAAACTGTATCATGGACTGCACTAGAAGAAGCATGGGTAGCAGGTTGAGGCAAGTGGTTCTTCCTCTCTGCTCTGCTCTTATGAGACCTCACATGGAGTAATGTGTCCAGCTCTGGACCTCTCAACACAAGGACATGGAAAAAGTTAGAGTAACTCCAGATGAGGGCCATGAAGATGATAAGAGGACTGGAGCACCTCTCTATGAACACAGGCTGGAAGAGTGGAGGTTGTTCAGCCTGGAGAAGAGAAGGCTCTGGGGAGACCTTATAGCAGGCATCCAGTATTTGAAGGGGGCCTACAGGATTGCTGGAGCAGGACTTTTATACAAAGGCATCTAGCAACAGAAGGGGCAATGGTTTCAAATTGGGAAAAGCTAAGGTTAGACATTAGGAAGAAATTCTTCACCATGAGACTGGGGAAGCACAGGAAACAGGCTTCCCAGAGAAAGTATGGAGTGAAAGTGTTCCAAGCCAGGTTGGATGGTCTTCATTCTAATTGCATTGCATCACTAGGCAAACATTAATCAGTTTGCTACATAAGCATCCAAAAAGCACAGCTGTTGGATTAGGGAAACAAAAGCATCAGATTAAGAGTATAGTGAGGGGAAAAAGCTCTTTCTCTCTAAAGAGAAAGTACCAATATATGTTATCATATTTCTTATTCTTTACCAAAGAATGCATGAATGAAAAAAATTACTGCTTAGAAATACTGGAATGCATCCTAAAATTAAAGATTAAGAAAGAAAAAGTTTTACATTGCTGTTTTTTTCTGTACAAGTAGAGAACATATTGTAGAATTCCCTGGATGATTAAGAAATTATATTAAGGCAGAGATGCAATGGAAATAAACAGGGAAATGGTATTGAAGGAGGACATTCATAATTACATTGCCTAAGGAAAGGTATGTTGCTGTCATGTGTTCTCATTTCCATGTTCAAATGCCAAATGTGGGTACACTGAACTGAAACAGAAGATGGTGTGCTCCCAAGCTGCTCTGGCATCCGTTCATGCTTCAATGGATTATTCTTTTTTAAATGCCCTGTTCTAGAGGCGTATTTCAATAAGCAGGATACGGTGAACTGACCTAGTTTGATCCAAACAGGTTGCACTTCTAACACACCCACAAATACAGGCTGACCTAATTTGAATCATATGTTACTGGGGCTAACTGGTCCTTGCATTAAATTGGTTTTCATACTTATGTAAAAGTGAAGGGCTTTGGAAGCTCTTCAGACAACCAGAATGAACGAAACTAATGTCTCTGTAAATGCTGAAGCAAAGGTGACTTAGATGTAATCATTCAAATACATGAGTGTGACCAAGATGTTAAATACTGGAAATATCCCCAGGAAATCTCATATCAGATCAGAATCTTTCCTATTTAGAATCACAGAATCAATCAGGTTGGAAGAGACCTCCAAGATCATCCAGTCCAACCTAGCACCCAGCCCTAGCCAGTCAACTAGACCATGGCACTAAGTGCCTCATCCAGGCTTCTCTTGAACACTTCCAGGGGTGGCAACTCCACCACCTCCCTGGGCAGCCCATTCCAATGCCAATCACTCTCTGTGAAGAACTTCCTCCTAACATCCAGCCTAGACCTCTCCCAGCACAACTTGAGACTGTGTCCCCTTGTTCTGTTGCTGGTTGTGAGACCAACCCCACCTGGCTACAACCTACCTTCAGGGAAGTTTAGAGAGCAATAACATCTCCCTTGAGCCCCTTGAGCCTCCTCTTCTCCAGGCTGAACACCTCCAGCTCCCTCAGCCTCTCCTCACAGGGCTGTGCTCCAGCCCCCTCACCATCTTCTTCGCCCTTCTCTGGATGCATTCAAGCCATTCAACATCTCTCTTGAATTGAAGGGTGCAGAACGGGACACAGGGCTCAAGGTGTGGCCTGACCAGTACCGAGTACAGGGGGAGAATATTCTGCCTTGTCCTACTGGCCACACTCTTCCTGATACAGGCCAGGATGCCATTGGCTCTCCTGGTCCCCTGGGCACACTGCTGGCTCATCTTCAGCCTACTATTTACCAGTACTCTCAGGTCTCTTTCTTCCTGGCTGCTCTCCAGTCACTCTGTCCCCCGCCTGTAGCACTGCTTGAGGTTGTTGAGGCCAAAGTGTAGAACCCTGCACTTAGCCTTGTTAAATCTTATCCCATTGGTCTCTACCATCCAGGCTGTCAAGGTCCCTGGATTTGAAAAGGTGACAGACACCCATTGTAAGACTGCTGCAGTACTGGAGGGCATCTTCATCCTGTTTTACAGAGTCTTCCTTGGGTTTCGAATGCAGTCAATAGTATGAAGTAGGAACTTGCTTTCTCCATAGATTCTTGCCTTCATGCACTCAGGCATGGCAAGTATCTATCAGTTCAGAGGGACTAGAAAGGAAGTTAGATCCAGTTAACCTCTTCTGATTAAAAGGCTTTTTAAAACACGACAGTGACGTTGTAATAGAAAACTGATTTTTTTTTTTTTCTTCCTCAGCTCTGCTAGTGAATTATTTTGTGGTTTAACTAGCATTTTTTTGACAAAACTGATGAGAAATCCTCCTGAGGGTCATCCCTGGGACAGAAGAGAGGGGAAGGACAGAAGCAGAAACTGACACTTCCCAGAGAGGGAAGTGGAGGTTGTGCATCGAAGGAGGTGAAGGGAAAAGGTGGAGTGACAGAAAAGCAGGGAAGGAAGTGATAGAGGTTGTTACCTGAAGTATTTAGCAGACCTACTTTTAAGCAATAGAAAGATACCCAGGCTGTGTCTATATTGCTACAGAGAAAACAATCAAAGACTGTCCTGCCCAGATGGTAAGGCCAGGCTGGCTGGAATCTAGGTTGTGTAGGATTAACCTCTGAAGTGCATGGTGTTTGCATCCACAGGGAGAAGGAAAGGGAGGGGAGGAGAGGGGAGGGGAGAGAAAGGAGAGGGGAGGGAGAGAGGAGAGGAGGTGAGGGGAAGGGAAGGAGATGGAAGGGAGAGGAAGGTAAAGGAAGGAAAGGGAAGGAATTTTGCACCTTGCCAAGCATTACTGTTTTCCGTTTTCACCGGTAAGAAATTAAACTTCTTCAAAAGAGAGTTTTCTCTGATGCAGATAGCTGTAGAGTACTGATCTATGAGAAAACAAGCAGACCACAACCATTCATTCCCAACACATGCACCTAGCAGCAGGTTGCCTGTATGCTTGCGGCTTGTTGTATAGAACAGTTCTAGCACATAAACCACAGGCAAAAGTGTCACATCGCACCCATACCTAAATGAACTACTTGTATGTCTTTAGGGTAAATTAAAAAAATCTACGTTCATCTTTTTGGGTTTTGTGTTTTGTTTGTTTGTTTGTTTCTTTTTCCAGAAATGCCTATGTTTTTTTTCAGAACAAAATAACCTACTAGTTAATAGGTTTAAAAGAAGATGCAGTAGCATGAATTTCTGTATCTCTTTGAAGACAGGAAACTCAGTATAAGAGCTGAGTTTTAATTAAGGTGATCGACTGGAGCTTGTAATCTGAAATAACTGTGGTAGACTATCTTTGCAGATGTAGTAAATACTTGCAGCTGATTTGAAGACACTAGATTTTGTGGTTTTACAGCAGATGAAAGGCTTTCAGAGTAAACTGTACGAGGAGCATCATTAGCGGAACTGTCAAATCCATTGCTTTATGTAGTCATTGTAATTAGAATTTTCAAATGATTTTTCAGGGATCTTAGCCCCTCTCATTTTTGTCAGTCATTCACAAGCTGATCCGTAGATGTGGCATCACATTTGTGACTCAGAAACTCCATTTAGATTTTAGATTGAGTTTGCACTTTGTACGTGTTGGTGCTTTGCAGTTTTAGTGATTCAAATGGCTAACACAAACTACTGTAACAGTCCTGTTCATACAAAGTGATAAAATGGGAGGGAAATGAGAAAAAAATAATCTAGTTCACGTGTTGGTAACATTTGTTCCCTTCACATCCAAATAGCAAGTTTGTAGCAAGTAAACTAAAAAGCATTTTGAAGTGTTGTGTAAAACAAGTATTACTCCAAAACCTATTTGTTAGTAACATATTAAGAGAGGTTGAAAGCTAAATGAAAACAACTGTGGGGAACTACCTTTGCCTCCCTGATGTCTATGACAAAATCCCAGTGGTGCAGGAAGCTACCCACTTGCTGCAGCGTTGCATGGCCCTTGAACATTAGAAACAACCTTAAGGGACCTTGTTCACCACCAGCGTATCTGTTATCAGCATATCTGTTTCTTTCAAACAGCCCAGCTAAATAACCAGTTCAAACCAGCTGAAGTAGTTTACTCCCCATAGTCCCAATGCAGTTATCTTCTTTCTGGAACCCTCTCTTTCATCAGGTAGATATTGTTCTGTTCATAGAACAGGAAATTTCGGGTGTTCAGCACATACAAAGTGTTGCCAATTTTTATATTAGTAAGAACATTTTCATAGTATTCAGGACTATATTTAATAGACTTTTTAAGCTAGAAGTGTTTGCTCTACTACATCAACAGGAAAACATAGGGTTTTGATAGCTTCCTATCTGAGTAACATTTTGTTGTTTGCATGTGTCTATGAGTCAGTCATCAAGGAAATTGAAGATTCTGCATGAGTTTGTTAAAATACCATGTCTGTGGCAGTAGAAACCACTCTAAGATAGGAAAGGTGCTTGGGGCAGTTTCTTCATATGTATATAGGACCCAAAGCTGTGTACTTGTGGCAGAGACAGAACATGACTGTGTCTTTATCTGATTCACAGTGCATTTCCTACCTTATAATCCCTTACTGCTGTATTCATCTACTTAATTATAGTAAGAGCTCATTTCCTGGTTTTACATGGCTGAACATTTTCAAAGAAGATAAAAGCGAAGCTAACATAAAAGTGCAAATCAAACTTCTTTGTCCAGATCAAGAAGTGACATTTTTTGGTACAGCTTTTATGTGATTTCAGAAAGGTTTTGTTATTTTTACTATTTTCTGAGCAGAAAATCATGGTTCATGCTGTAATGTTGTGGTTGGTTAAAATTCTGACTTTCCCAGACTTAGTTTGACAGCTACCATGAATTCACCAGAAATGTACATTCATTCATTTAGTACCTTCAGCTACTGATTAATGCCTTTATTGAGTCTCCAGTAGGGGAAAAGGACAAAATACTCCAAACCATGCAGCTGTTAAAATGGTGGTGCTCTTTCCAGTCTGCTTTCCTAACTAGTGGTGTTCAGTATTCAATTCTTCATCCAAATTCCCGATCCTTTTCAGGTAATTCAATTCCAGGGATGAGTAGACAAAAAAAAAAAAAAAAGAAAAAAGGTTACTGCATAGTACTACGTAGTTCACTTTGAATAGAATAGAATCAACCAGGTTGGAAGAGACCTCCAAGATCATCCAGTCCAACCTAGCACCCAGCCCTAGCCAATCAATTAGACCGTGGCACTGGTAGATAGTAGGCTGAAGATGAGCCAGCAGTGTGCCCAGGTGGCCAAAAGGGCCAGTGGCATCCTGGCCTGTATCAGGAACAGTGTGGCCAGTAGGACAAGGGAGGTTGTTCTGCCCCTGTGCTCAGCACTGGTCAGGCCACACCTTGAGTACTGTGTCCAGCTCTGGGCTCCTCTGTGTCCCGTTCCAGTATCTCAACATCTCTCCTGAATTGAGGAGACAAGGAGTAACATCTACCAGTACTCCCAGGTCCCTTTCTTCCTGGCTGCTCTCCAGCCACTCTGTTCCCAGCCTGTAGCGCTGCTTGGGGAATGTGTCCAAAGAAGGGCAACAAAGCTGGTGAGGGGCCTGGAACACAAACCCTATGAGGAGAGGCTGAGGGAGCTGGGGGTGTGCAGCCTGGAGAAGAGGAGGCTCAGGGGTGACCTCATTGCTGTCTACAACTACCTGAAGGGAGGCTGTAGCCAGGTGGGGGTTGGTCTCTTNGTGATTCTATTGCAGTGAGTTTCCTTTCTGTGATACAAAACTAATAATTACTTATCTTAAAATTTCTTTTTTTTTTTTTTTTAATCAATAGATCCAAATCAGTCTATAGAGGTTGATTCCACTTTGTCATAACAAAGCATAACATTCTTTGCTGTGGGCTGAAGGTCACTGCAACAGAGAGAGGGATCCTGAGCAGTCAACCTGCCCCAGGAAACGAGGGGTGGCTGCAACATCTGCATGCTTTTAAAACTTTCCTTAGCAATGCCAGCACTTCAAATGAATGTACATTTATTTATATTGCCAGTTCTTTTCTGATCAGTTCTCCTTTTGCAGATTCTAAATCCTGAATGAGTCAACATAAAAGCATTCTCAGCCTGGGCATTTTTCAGAAATATTATGCATGCATTTTTCCTGTAACTGCCAAAGGACAATCCACTGTAATCAATGAAATTGCCACATGCAGCCATGTATTTAGGTAAAAAGGTTGTGAAATCAAAGGAACATTTTCTGGAGCAGCAGCCTTGTAAATAACTATGGACTGTTGGGTCCTTTTTAAAACATTTCCTTAAACTCAGGTGCAGAATTCCATTTTTAGTCTTTCAGCTATATGGTCAGGCATTTAAAGATAATGATCAACTTTAAACAGATCAAGGTAGGAGCAGCTGTGATATTCAAGGGAAATGCTAGGTAACAAAAGGTAATACTTTTCCCCTCTTTTTTTAGTTTGCTCCTTATCCCTTCAAAAATATTTTTTTAAATAATCAGAAGACAAATTTGAATGTAACGCCTGTGGAATTATGATTCCAGTATGTCCTGCAATGCAGCTTCCTTGTTCCTGCAAAGTTTAGTTCACGTAAATGCTGAGTGCTTTTGTTTGGAAAAAAAAAATACATTGGTGGGAGATAGAATAGAATAGAATAGAATAGAATAGAATAGAATACAATACAATACAATACAATACAATACAATACAATAGAATCAATCAGGTTGGAAGAGACCTCCAAGATCATCCAGTCCAACCTAGCACCCAGCCCTATCCAGTCAACTAGACCATGGCACTAAAAGCCTCATCCAGGCTTTTCTTGAACACCTGCAGGATTGGTGACTCCACCACCTCCCTGGGCAGCCCATTCCAATGCCAATCACTCTGTGAAGAACTTCCTCCTAACATCCAGCCTATACTTCCCCTGGCACAACTTGAGACTGTGTCCCCTTGTCCTGTTGCTGGTTGTCTGGCAGAAGAGACCAACCCCCGCCTGGCTACAACCACCCTTCAGGTAGTTGTAGACAGCAATGAGGTCTGCCCTGAGCCTCCTCTTCTCCAGGCTAAACAACCCCAGCTCCCTCAGCCTCTCCTCATAGGGTTTGTGTTCCAGGCCCCTCACCAGCTTTGTTGCCCTTCTCTGGACACATTCCAGCACCTCAACATCTCTCTTGAATTGAGGAGCCCAGAACTGGACACAGTACTCAAGGTGTGGCCTGACCAGTGCTGAGTACAGGGGAAGAATAACCTCCCTCGTCCTACTGGCCACACTGTTCCTGATACAGGCCAGGATGCCATTGGCTCTCTTGGCCACCTGGGCACACTGCTGGCTCATCTTCAGCCTACTATCCACCAGTACCCCCAGGTCCCTTTCCTCCTGGCTGCTCTCCAGCCACTCTGTCCCCAGCCTGTAGCGTTGCTTGGGGTTGTTGTGGCCAAAGTGCAGAACCCTGCACTTGGCCTTGTTAAATCTCATCCCATTGGCCTCTGCCCACCCATCCAGCCTGTCCAGGTCCCTCTGCAGGGCTCTCCTTCCTTCCAACAGATCAACACCTGCTCCTAGCTTGATGTCATCCACAAACCTACTGATGCTGGACTCAGTCCCCTCATCCAGATCATCAATAAAGATATTGAACAGGACTGGGCCCAGCACTGATCCCTGACGATCACCACTAGTGACAGCTGCCCACTGCATGTGGCACCATTCACCACCACTCTCTGGGCTCGGCCTTCCAGCCAGTTCCTGACCCAGCACAGAGTGAATTTGTCCAGGCCATGAGCTGCCAGCTTTGCCAGGAGCTTGTTGTGGCAGACAGTGTCAAATTCAAATAAGTGAAGCACTGGCAAGCACTGAAAGTTTTCCTTAATGTTAGAAGTGTGATAAGGTTTAGGTAGAGAACTGCAGTGTTATACTGTAAACACCAGCCTATTTATCCTGGACTACTAAGTGGTCAGTCTGTGGTTGTGCTGGATCTCACCACAGACTTCTGTTACTCACTGGTTATTGCATTCAGCAGTTAAAACTTCTCCTGTCTTTCAAGTGGGGCTACATCTGTGGAGAAGATTTTAGTAATACGTAGTGAACTGGATACTCAAAGGGAATTGTATGGTTTCTGTCAACATGGGATGGCACCTGTCACAGGTACCGCAGCATCACAGGATGTTAGGGGTTGGAAGGGACATCCACAGATCACCATGTCCAACCCCCCTGACAGAGAAGGACCATAGAATCTAGCTCAAATCACACAGGAACACGTCCAGACAGAGCTTATAAGTCTCCAGAGGGGGAGACTCCACAATCTCTCTGAGCAGCCTGTCCCAGGGCACAGTGACCCTTACAGTAGAGCAGTTTTTCCTCATGTTGAGATGGAACTTCCTGTGCTGTACTTTATACCCATTACCCCTTGTCCTGTCACAGGGTGCAACTGAGAAGAGTTTGTCTCCTCCCTCTTGACCCCCAGCCCTCAGATATTTATAAGCATTGTTAAGATCCCCTCTCAGTCTTCTCTTCCCCAGACCAAGAAGCCCCAGATCCCTCATCCTCTCCTCACAGGACAGTGCTCCAGCCCCTTCATCATCTTCAGAGCCCTCCATTGGACTCTTTCAAGTAGATCCCTGTCCCTCCTGAACTGGGTAGCCCAAAACTGAACACAATATTCCGGGTTTCACCAAGGCAGAGTAGAAAGGGAGGAGAATCTCCATTGATCTGCTGGACACACTTCTCTTAATGCACCCCATTTGCCTTCTTGGCCCAGGTCCTTCTCCATGGTGCTGCTTTCCAGCAGTTTATTATTCATTCCCAGAATGTCATGACATGGGAAATGTTTGAAAGCTCATGGTGCACTTCAGTAAGATAGTCATATCTTTGCTAGAGCAGGTTGCAATCCACGAGGGACACAGATGCAAGGCTTCTGGCTATCCTTGGGACAGGAGCAAGGCTAGCTGGATGGAAGGGACCGTTGCCTCATGACCACAGGTCTCACTTCAAGTCTCACTTCAGGCCCTGGCCTTTCACGCTGCCCTCATTGGCAGGAGCCTGCTCTCTTCCTCTACCCAGGCACTGATCACTTTCCTCATTGCCATAGCTTCTCTTCTTAGCCCGATGTGTTGTGGCAAGTGGAGAGCAGATGTTCCAGACCTATTCTACTCTGGTTTTTACCACTCTCTCCTTGAGAAAAATAGGCACTTGTGAATGCATTTTCTACTTGATCACAGTGAGAAATGATGGACAATGACTATATCACTGCCCTAGCCAGGGCTGCTCTGTCAGATCCATCACTTTGCTTTCTGCTGCATTTGGAGTTAATATCGCACTCATAGCTTAATAACAGCTTGCAGCATGTTTGCATTCAGTAGCTGGTGTCTGTTGTGTTTGTTCTTTCTCTTTAGCTGCTTGATATTCATTTTTTTGCTTCCCTTTCTGGTTTTGGTGGTTGGTTTGGGTTTGTTTTGTTTGTGCTGGTTTGGAGGTTTTGGGTTGGTTTTTGTTTCTCTGTTTTCTGTTCCAGGAGGTGGTGCAGGTATGTAAAACATTCTGGTTGTGAACACAAACACTTCCATGCCTATGGGTCCCATGGCAGTTATACATAACCTGCACTAAGGCGGGGCTCTTACTGCTTGCCTTGTAGGGTGAAATGAAGGGGCTATGCCTGTTTTCATGTTTTTTTACAAGCTCCACCTCAGGCCAAGGCTGCTGAAAGTTTGGGTAGCCTCCATAAGCTGTAAGCAAACTACGTTTATTGTGTTTCACCAGCATCACTTCACTTTCATAGGAGGCCTTGGCCTAGGTTCATATGGCTGTCATCAGTTTCTGACTTGTCTGTGATGTTTTGCTTGACTTTTAAGGCAACAACACCTCTTGCAAGTAACCTGTCATGGAGTTAAGATAAAAATCGTGTGTTAAATATGGAATTCAGTGCCATCTCCCCAGTACAGACAGCAGTATGTGATGCTAATACATACACACGATAGACAGTAAGAACCAGCATATAACTGACTGCCCTGTGTGCATTGAATTGAAGAGAAATCAGCTTTATGTAATGGTAAAATATGCTGGCTGTGGCTGTGCAAGAAGGAGTGCAAGAAGTGGGCTGCTGCAGGAGCCAGTAAGGAAAAAGAACAGCCTAGCCCCTCTGAGGGTCTGCAGATAGTCAGCTACTCCTGCATACACCTATATAGACAGTAAAGGGCTCCTATCAGTGGAGCTTATATGGATCATTGAAGTGAATATCAAACAAAAAACTCCTTCTTGATCTAGTCTCTATCTGCAGCAAGAAGAAACTCCTGTAATACTGTAGGTGCTGGCACCTCCCAAATTACAAGAAAGTATAACATCAGGGCAGTATGTTTGGCACCATTCGTATGTATACAGATATAAAACCCAGCCAAGCCTGTTGCCTTCCTACTGTCTGGCACATTTGCTCCCATTCTTGTGCTGCCCACATTGCATGTGTCCTAGGAACCCTCTCCAAAAGCGCCACACTGATCATACAGGAGAGCATTAGATAAGTGAGTTCTCCTGCTGCAAATCACCTTGTCCTGCTTGTGCTGTCCCTGCAGGCTCTGAAAGTTGTATTTCCATCCCTTCCCATGCACTGTGATTTTCATCCTTCCTTTCATGTTTGTTCTTCTTCCTCCATGTAGGCAACATCACTCTTAAACTACAATGCTGAAACTGGAAGGAGCAATGACCATTGCTTTGCTCTTAAGAGCCACTTTGGGCAATGTATTCTCTAGTTGGATTTACCTCTTCTGAACTGTGATGACATCTGTTCAGCCTGTGGTGGGTGTCACAGAATGACAGAATCATGGATCCTTAGAGGTTAGAAGGGACCTCCAGAGATCACTGAATCCAACCCCCCTGCCAAGGTAGGATCCCCTAGAGTAGTCCACACAGGAATATATCCAAGTGGGTTTGGAAAGTCTCCAGAGAGGGAGACTCCACAACCCCTCTGGGCAGCCTGTTCCATGGCTCTGCCACCCTCACTGTTAAGAAGTTTCTCCTCGTGTTGAGGTGAAACCTTCTGTGTTCCACTTTGTAGCTGTTGCTCCTTGTCTTATTGCTGCTGACCAGCAAAGAGACACCTACCCCTCAGATATTTGTACACAATGATCAGATCTCTCTGTCTTCTCTTCGTCATACAAAACATCCCCAGGTTTCTGAGTCTCTCTTTGTAGGACAGATGCTCAAGTCCCCCAGTCATCTTTGTGGGTCTGATGGACTCTTTTCTAGGCAGTTCAAGCATGTGCACTGCTGACTACAGCGGGTCAGGAAAGCATGTGAGCAAGGCAAGAAACACCTACCATGAAATGAAGCTATCACAGTCACAAATGGACCTGACCAAAATTGGTGCAATCAAACATCAGCCTCACATTTGTGCAAGTCAGCTTTTGTATACCATATGGTCTGCAAATGCTTGCACTACACTTTTCAATTGGATAAAGGTCTGACCTCAGGGAAGTAATGGCTCCAAAATGAAGTTTGATAAGGCTGTGGCTATGTAATTCAATGGGCAATACCAGTGGATGCAGCACTTAAAACAAATTACGTGATCCAGGAGGTATAAACAGAAGAATGAGAAGAAATGCATGGGAGCAAGTGTGGA
Source organism: Tricholaema leucomelas (assembly GCA_013400475.1). Classification (NCBI taxonomy): domain Eukaryota; kingdom Metazoa; phylum Chordata; class Aves; order Piciformes; family Lybiidae; genus Tricholaema lacrymosa; species Tricholaema leucomelas. The sequence goes on from WAAF01001369.1 coordinate 27,772, forward strand.
TCGGTTAGAAGGGTAGGAAGGCTCTGCAGAGGGACCTGGGTAAATGGGCACAGTCCAATGTTGAGAGTTTTAACAAGGCCAAGTGCCAGGTTCTGCACTTTGGCCACAAAAACCTCATGCAGCACTACAGGCTGGAGACAAAGTGTCTGGAGAGCAGCCAGGCAGAGAGGGACCTGGGGGTACTGGTTGACAACAACTGAACACGAGCCAGCAGTGTGCCCAGGTGGCCAAGGCCAATGGCATCCTGGCCTGTATCAGGAATAGTGTAGCCAGCAGGACCAAGGAAGTCCTTCTGCACTGTACTCAGCACTGGTCAGGCTACACCTTGAGCACAGTGTCAAGTTCTGGGCTCCTCAATTCAAGAGAGATTTTGAGGTGCTTGAAGGTGTCCAGAGAAGGGTAGCAAGGCTGGTGAGGGGGCTGGAGCACAGCCCTGTGAGGAGAGGCTGAGGGAGCTGGGGATGTTCAGCCTGGAGAAGAGGAGGCTCAAGGGAAACCTTATTTCTCTCTAAACTTACCTGAAGGGAGGTTTTAGCCAGGTGGGGTTTGGTCTCTGCTCCCAGGCAACCAGGGACAGGACAAGAAGACAGTCTGAGGCTTTGCTAGGGCAGGTTTAGGCTGGATGTTAGGAGGAAGTTCTTCACAGAGAGAGTGATTGCCATTGGAATGGGCTGCCTGGGGAGGTGGTGGAGTCACCGTCCCTGGGGGTGTTTAGAAGGAGGCTGGATGAGGCACTTAGTGCCCTGGTTTAGTTAATTAGAAGGTCTTCGTGATCTCAAAGCTCTTTTCCAACCTGGTTAATTCCGTGATTCTGAAATACCACTGCACACAGGGATTAATGTGATTCTTATGAGGGCCTTCTGTCCGTTTCTGAGCACTTCATGAAAAAGCTGAAGGAAAAGTTGGCGTCTGGAAGACATGCCTTACTGTGTGGGGAGTTTAAACCTCTATATTGAGTTTGCTTGTACAGAAAACATGACAATCTAGTGGCTGACTTCGACCATCTGCTTGGGAAAGGATTTCTGCTAAGGCAACCAGCAATAGAACAAGGGGACCCAGACTCAAGTTGTGCCGAGGGAAGTATAAGCTGGATGTCAGGAGGAAGTTCTTCCCAGAGAGAGTGATTGGCATTGGAATGGGCTGCCCAGGGAGGTGGTGGAGTCACCATCCCTGGGGGTGTTCAAGAAAAGCCTGGATGAGGCACTTAGTGCCATGGTCTAGATGACTGGCTAGGGCTGGGTGCTAGGTTGGACTGGATGATCTTGGAGGTCTCCTCCAGTCTGCTTGGTTCTATGATTCTATGACTTCTTTAATCAAAACCAGACAGTATTTTCTCACTGAAAGCTGGATTTAGATAAATGTACGTGTACAACCTGAACAAAATGAGGACAGCTGCTTTCAGGGGTGCAATAGTTCCTTCTCCAAGTCTTGTCCCAGGTATCAAAAATAAAACCTAATTAAAAGATGAGAGGTTGATATTCTTCAGTGTTCTGCTGCAGGGAAGTCTGCGCCATCATTGTGGGAACCTGACCCCTGCTTTAAGGGTTTAATGTCTCAAATTTTATATGATGATAACATTATGACCCCGAGTGTAAAGTGCCTGGAAGAGGGAGGTGTGAAATGCACCAACCTCCCTGCTCCTACGACCTGTCTGAGGGCACAGAGTGCACTGTCAGCGACTTTGCTGATGACACCAAACCAGGTGCAGTGGCTGACACACAGGAGGGTTGTGCTGCCATTCAGTGAGACTTAGGTTGGAGAGTTGGGCAGGGAGAAATTTAAATTCAACAAGGGCAAGTGTAGAGTCTTGCACCTGGGAGAGAACAACCCCGTGGAGCAGTATAGATTGGGGACTGACCTGTTGGAATGCAGTGAAGGGGAAAAGGATCTGGGGGTCCTAGTTGATGGGAGGTTGACCATGAGTCAACAACATGCTCTTGTGGCCAGGAGGACCAATGTCATTCTAAGGTCTATCAGAAGGACTGTGGTTAGTAGGTTGAGAGAGGTTTTCCTATCTCTCTACTCTGCCCTGGTGAGGTCGCATCTTGAGTACTGTGTCCAGTTCTGGGGACCCCAGTTCAAGAAGGTCAGGGAACTGCTTGAGAGAGTCCATCACAGAGCCACAAAGATGATGAATGGAATGGAACATCTCTCTTACAAGTAGAAACTGAGGGAGCTGAGATTCTTTAGCTTGGAGAAGAGGAGACTGAGAGGTGGCCTCATCGATGTCTATAAATATGTAAAGGTGAGTGCCAGGAGGATGGAGCCAGGATCTGCTGGGTGATGCCCAATGACAGGACAAGGGACAATGGGTGGAAACTGAGGCATAAGAAGTTTCATTGAAACACAAGGAATTTTTTCTCTGTGAGGGTAACAGAACACTGGAACAGGCTGCCCAGGGGAGCTGTGGAGTCTCCCTCTCTGCAGATACTCAAAACCTGCCTGTATTCCTGTGTGATCTGGTGTAGGTGATCCTGCTCTGGCAGGGAGGTTGGGCTGGATCAGCTTTGGAGGTCCCTTCTAGCCCCTGACATTCTCTGATTCTGTGACTCTTCCCCAGCCTGAGGAGTGGTTGCATGACAACGTCTTCTCCTGAGTTAATTTCTCCTTTGTATGACCATGCCTGCACCACTCATATTCCAAGTGTATTAAAAGGATAATAATGTGAAAATGAGGCCTTAAGCAACCTGTTCTAGTGGGAGGTGTCCCTGCCTGTGGTGGGGGGTGGAACTAGATGATCTTTGAGGTCCTTTCCAACCTAAACCATTCTATCATTCTATGATTCTATAATGACCAGTGTGCATCTACCACAGAAGACCTCAATGCCTCTGCACCCACAAGCAGAGGATTACCTCAAGATTTGCACCAATCCTGTGGGACATAGCTGAAACAAAGGATGGTGTTACCTCATGTGCTCTTTTCTGCCTTTCTCCTCTTTTCTGCTCTTGGGAACTATGTCATCTTTAAGGCACAAGAAAACAGAAGCTTCCCTGGTGTGCATATAACTCTCCTTGATTCAGATAAACTTAACTAATCAGCCATTTGTTTTCAGTTCACCCTAATTTACTTGAAGGGAATCTTCTAGTGTGGCACAGCTCCCGATGCTGCCCAGGGTAGCTTGGCAACCAGTTTGTGACAGCCATGAAAACCTGTTCTATCTTAAAAGAGCTCAGATGATGTTTGTGGTGCTGTAGCAGTTTAAGGCTTATTGGAAGATTCCAACATGAGAAATCAGGGCCGGGGCTGGGGGGATGATGACTGTGTGTGTGATTTCCTACACCCACCATACTTACACAGTGCAGCATGACCTAGAAATACCTCCTGTGGATTTAGGAGATGGCAGTGCTGACACAATGTCCACCTAAGCTCACCCCCCATTAGAGTATACTAGTGAATCACAGTGAAACATGGATCCTGAGGAGCAAGGAGGAACGGCAGGAATATAGACAGAGAAAACAGACAGCAATAAGCTGTCTTAACAGAGATTAAAATAAAGAGATTTTCTGATGGACGCTGAAAGAAGAGTGTATCTTCTAGCCAGCAGCTGGGCTGAGGGCAGCTACCCATGTTAGACTGCGTGGTATTTCAGCTTGAAAATGTGAAAAACACGGAGTCACCTCTGTCTGGTTTTTAAATGCTCACTGTCCTGACAGTATGGTGGTAAATCTGCCTGCCAGCTCTGTAAGCTAGCTTCCCACCACAGCTTTTGTATGTCCCTCTGCAGTTAGTGCCTGATCTGCATGTTCCTTTTTTCTCACGGTTAACCAGACTGGTGAGAAAATAGGTAATCATTTTTTCCCTGCTACGGGAATTTTCCCACCCTATATTCATACTTTAAATGGAGGATAATCTTTCAGGTTGATCACATACATCTTGTGGTTCACTGGCATAACATGCTTTGATTTAAAGATCTCTCAAACGTTACTCCTATTTAATTAATATGACATAGACAAAGCCAATTTTCAATGCATGAACACCTCAGTTCACAAATATTGTGCTGGCTGAGACTATATTTTTCCCAGTTTATGCTTTTGGATTACAAATATTGAGACTCTAACCAGTGAGTAACTCTCCTTCCTGAAGTTTGTGAAAGTTTGTGCGTAGCCTTTAGGCAGCAGTTTGCACTGCAAGGCACTCCAGCAGTAAACATTTTCTAAAAGCCTTTCCTAAGTCATTTAAATTTAATCTGACTGTAGAGGTACATTCTGCAAAAATTAGTTTTACCAACTGCATCGTAGAATCTGTCTCTGTTAATGGTGAATAAGTTTGGGGAAGTGTTCTATGTGTATTTAATAAACTATTTAATAGATTTTTATATCAGCCTCATTACAATTCACTTCTAACCCAGATTCAAACCCCTCTGTAACATCCTCATTCACTCCAGAATTCCATAGGTTTCTTTAAATAAGAAGTCTTTACAAATATTTGAGGAATTTCACCTGATAAGACTACATTGAACCATGCTAATTTTAATCAGTAAATTTTGCTGTCACTGTGGCTAATACTTGATATGGTTGTAGCTAGATTTTTAATCCTGTTTATTAAGCCACTGGATCATAGAATCACAGAATCAAACAGGTTGGAAGAGACCTCCAAGATCAGCCAGTCCAACCTAGCACCCAGCCCTAGCCACTCAACCAGACCATGGCACTAAGTGCCTCATCCAGGCTTTTCCTGAACACCTCCGGGGACGGTGACTCCACCACCTCCCTGGGCAGCCCATTCCAATGCCAATCACTCTGTGAAGAACTTCCTCCTAACATCCAGCCTATACTTCCCCTGGCACAACTTGAGACTGTGTTCCCTTGTTCTGTTGCTGGTTGCCTGGGAGAAGAGACCAACCCCCGCCTGGCTACAACCTCCCTTCAGGTAGTTGTAGACAGCAATGAGGTCAGTCCTCAGACTCCTCTTCTCCAGGCTGCACACTTCCAGCTCCCTCAAGCTATCCTCGCAGGGTTTGTGTTCCAGGCCCCTCACCAGGCTTGTTGCCCTTCTCTGGACACGTTCCAGCACCTCAACATCTCTCTTGAGTTGAGGAGCCCAGAACTGGACAGAGTACTCAAGGCGTGGCCTGAGCAGTGTTGAGTACAGGGGAAGAATAACCTCCCTCCTCCTACTGGCCACACTGTTCCTGATACAGGCCAGGATGCCATTTGCTGTCTTGGCTATCTGGGCACACTGCTGGCTTATCTTCAGCCTACTATCTACCAGTACCCTCAGGTCCCTTTCTTCCTGGCTGCTCTCCAGCAGGATGACTGATAAGTAAGATGGAGAAGCAAAAGGAACTTATGTTGATATTCAAAGTGGCCTTCACTATCCTGACCCACCTGAGCTGCCATGGGAATCCACTTTATCTAAAGAGCAAATAGTTTGGTTTAGAAACATGTTAGCCTCCTAAAAGCCCATTTCTGTAGGACATGCCTCTCCCTGAGGGCTCACTCCGGTCTCTGAGTTCATAGGTGAGGACCCAGCTACTGGCATCGGGGTGGGGCTGGCATTGAAGTGCTACAGTACAAAACCCATGTAAGTGTTATGAGGGGATAAACATTGACAGGGCCAACTCCACATCAGGGCACTCCTCTCACAACTTGAGGTACACAGTCTCAAGTTATGCCAGGGGAAGTATAGGCTGGATGTTAGGAGGAAGTTGTTGCTAGAGAAAGTGATTGGCATTGGAATGAGCTGCTCAGGGAGGTGGTGGAGTCACCGTCCCTGGGGGTGTTCAAGCAAAGCCTGGATGAGGCACTTAGTGCCATGGTCTAGTTGACTGGATAGGGCTGGGTGCCAGGTTGGACTGGATGATCTTGGAGGTCTCTTCCAACCTGGTTGATTCTATGATTCTATGATCTAGTCGAAATCTCCCCTCTTCCAGTTTAAACCCATTACCCCTCGTCATGTCTTTACAAGACCTTGTAAATAGTCCCTCCTCATCCTTCCTGTATCTTCCAGAGTAACAACATGTAATCACAGGATTTCATTTTCCCCATCACACTGACCAGAACTGGTTTCTTAGCTGAGTAACAGCTGTGTCTACTCATGCACTGTCTTCCCAAACAGGGCTTCCAGTGATGTTGTCCATGTTAATGTTGCTGTTGCCTTAAACAGCAAAACACTTCTTAGAGCAGTCTGAGGCTGAAGCTCGTCAGTGGAGGAGCTGTAGAGAAATGTGCCCATCTGGGAAAAGATATGTGGAATGAAGTTATCAAAGCAGGTCAGGGCAAGAAATGTTAGTAAGCAACAACAAAAAAAGAGACAGATTCTGGATGCTGGGTTTTTTGTGTGTGTGTATGTGTGTGTAGAAGCCCTGCACCTCAGAAGACTTCTGAAATTTGGCCAGAAGATTTCTGCTTCTTGGCATATTTGATTAAAAAGTACATAAAACTCTCAGTACAAAGTCTGTCAATTTAAGAAAGATGTTGAGGTGTTTGAACATGTCCAGACAAGGGCAGCAAGGCTGGTGAGGGGCCTGGAGCACAGCCCTGTGAGGAGAGGCTGAGGGAGCTGGGAATGTTTAGCCTGGAGAGGAAAAGGCTCAGGGGAGACCTCAGTGGTCTCTATAACTATCTAAGAGGAGTTTGTAGCCAAGTGGGTGTTGGTCTCTTCTTCCAGGCATCCAGTGACAGAATTAGAGGATACAGTCTCAAACTGCACCAGGGCAGGTTTAGGCTAGATGCTGGGAAGAAGTTGTTCACAGAAAAAGTGATTGGCATTGGAATGGGCTGCCTGGGGAGGTGGTGGGGTCACCATTCCTGGAGGTGGCACTTAGTGCCGTGGTTTAGTTAATTAGAAGGGTTAGGTGATGGGCTGATGATCCTAGAGGTCTTCTACAACCTGATTAATTCTGTGATTCTGTGTAATTCTGGGTTTGAGTATATATGTAACACATAGAATCATAGAATCATAGAAACAGTCAGGGTTGGAAGGGACCACAAGGATCATCCAGTTCCAACCCCCCTGCCATGGGCAGGGACACCCTACCCTAGAGCAAGCTGGACAGAGCCCCATCCAGCCTGGCCTTAAACACCTCCAGGGATGGGGCCTCAACCACCTCCCTGGGCAACCCATTCCAGGCTCTCACCACTCTCATGGTGAACAACTTCCTCCTCATGTCCACTCTGAACCTACCCATCTCCAGCTTCACTCCATTCCCCCTAGTCCTGTCGCTCCCTGATATCCTGAGAAGACCCTCCCTGATATCCTGGGAAGTCCCTTCCCAGCTTTTTTGTAGGCCCCCTTCAGATTCTGGAAGGCCACAAGAAGGTCACCTGGGAGCCTCCTCTTCTCCAGACTGAACAGCCCCAACTCTTTCAGTCTGTCCTCATAGGAAAGGTGCTCCAGCCCTCTGAGCATCCCATGTTCTGTTCTAATGAGATTCTGGTTTATTACTTGCCTTAACTCTACCAAACTTTTTCTGGTAGGAGCAAGAATAAAAAGAGGTAATAAACATGACAATAGACACATTTTTAGTCTTAGGCATCAATCTGTAGCTTACAAATATTTCGAATATGTATTGAATTAATCAGTTCTGCTTCAGAGCTTGCCGTGGAGGCAGGGAATTAATGTGGCCAAGTCAGGAAAATATATAAAAATAGAGTTATTTTATTTTCCTAAAACCTGCCCCCAAAACTATATACAGAAAATAATTTAGTTCTAATTAGCAGTTTGATTGAGAAGATCTTAGAAGGATACCATAGGTAAATTTGACTGTTTTGGAAGTTAGGGGTTGGAAAAGGCTAAGCTGCTAAACATAGCATT
>WAAF01001370.1:0-60383 GCA_013400475.1 Tricholaema leucomelas
GTCATGGAGGTGTTGGGCAGAAGGTTGGACTGGATGATTGTGGAGCTCTCTTCTAAACTTCATGATTCTAAGATTCCAGAGCTCCAGCACCTTGAGAGCCTCTGGGGCTGAGAGCCTGCAGGAGAGCAGCCCCAGAGGGCAGCTGAGCAATGCTCAGCAACAGCTAAAGGCTGGGGGCAAGAGGCTGGGGCCAGGCTCTGCTCAGTGGTGCCCAGGCACAGCACAAGGGGCAGTGGGCACAAAGTGGAACCCAGGAGGTGCCACCTGAGCAGGAGGAGAAAGTTGTTTGTTGTGAGGGTGGTGGAGGCCTGGAGCAGGCTGCCCAGAGAGGCCTTGGAGTGTCCTTGTGTGGAGAGCTTCCAACCCCCCCTGGGCATTGTGCTGCTGGGCAAGCTGCTGTGGGTGCCCTGCTGGAGCAGGGCTTGGACTGGCTGAGCTCCAGAGGTCCCTTCCAAGCCCACCCTGCTGAGAGTCTCTAACAGCCATCAGCACAGCCTCCTGCTAACAAAGGGAGCTGCCTTTCCCCTGGGAATGCCAATGCCTATCACCACCGCTTTTCCCTGGCTGCCTGAGGGAAGATGTTGACTCCTGCTGGATCTCCCCTCCCGGGGGGAAGGTTTGATGCGTTCCACACATTCCCCCAGCAGGCTCTTTTTGTGCCTCGCTCTAAGCCCTGGGTGCTGCTAACGACCCCGTTTCTAAAGCATGATGTCTTTGGCCTGGGATAATTAATCTCCAGCTCACTTCTCATCAATCCCTAACTCATTTTCCTGGGTGTGTAATTTCATCCAGCTGATATATCCCAGCAGGAACACGGTGAGGGGAGTTCACACTCAGCTGGCAGGGGAAGAAGCGAGAAGCTGAGCTCGGTTTCTGGTTTAAGCACAGTTCCAACAAGCCCTGCTTCAACAGCAACTTTTTGGTCCAGCAGAGTCATTGTTGTGTTTCTCTTTACGACTAGATGGGGAGTTTGGAATGGAATGAAGGAATTTGTGGGGAATGAGGGCAGGAAAGCACTGTCATGCTTGTTAAGGGACTCCTCACTGTTTGCAGAGCAGCTAGCAGAGACCTCGCCAAGGCATCTGAAACCAATCAGCTCCTCCAAAAAGGAGGTGCAGAAGGCAGCACTCAGATATTCCATGTCTTTACCCCCAGTCCTTTGTTCCTAGCCACGGTCTGGAGGAGCCTGAGGAGGTGATGCTGTTCAGCCTGGTCCAGCTGGGCCATCAGTGCCACCAGCTCCCTCAGATGGAGGTTGATCAGCTGCGGTCGCTGCTCGTAGAGAGCAGGCAGGACCCGCAGCAGCAGAGAGTTGCCTGAGAAGAGAGCAGACAGAGGGCAGTGACTCTCTGGGTGTCCATCCTACAGCTGGAGAGCCTGAAATGCCAGCACACCCCCACAGACACCAGACCTGGAGAGGCATAGAACACACCGTGGGAGGGTATAGGACACACCACGAAGGCAAACAACCAAAGCTAGGACGAAGCCTTCTGGGTGTGACAGGGGAGGTGCAGAAACCACCCCCAACAAATTCAGATGTCCCAAAGTAGGTCTTGTTAATGCTTCCTCTCAGCCTGCACCTCGCCAGCAGGCTGCCTGAGGAGCCGTCGGGGTTGGAAGGCAGCCCCGGAGAGAGCTTAGGGAGGAGAGGAGAAGGGGAAAAGAGTGGGATGGGGGAGAGAGGGAGAGAGGGAGAGAGGGAGAGAGGGAGAGAGGGAGAGGAGGATAAAGTGCGAGGAGGAGACATGGAGAGGGGCGGAAGAGCACACGGCTGAACACGCGGNNNNGGGGGACGGGAGGCCGGCGCGAGGTGCGGGAGAGACGGGGCGCGTGCACGGGGCCGGGGGAGGGGAGGGGGAGGGGGGAGGGGGGGAGGGAGGGAGAGAGGGAGAGAGGGAGAGAGGGAGAGGAGGAGAGCAGACTATCAAGCAGATAAAAGCTTCGTTTCCGCCTTGCTGGGCCCTCGGGATGAAGCGAGCAGCAGCTGGAGGAAGGGCTGCTTGGGAAGGCAGCCAAGCAGAGCTGCCAGCAGCCCGGCACAGGAGGAGTTAAGGATGCTGCTTCCAGGAATAGCAGGCAGCCGGCGAGCGGCAGCTGCGGAGCGCAGCTCTGGAGCCCCTGGCTCGCCCATCTCGCTGGGCTGGCTGTGCATAACTCAATCTGAAGGCAGGCGCCCAGCAGCACACAGACCCTCCCAGCCCTCTACATGCCTGCCTCCATCTAGTTCAGCTCCCCTCGAACAACATATGGAACACATCTGCCTGTTGCCATGTAGCATGGCTCCCTTCCTCTGAACCCTTGCAAGTCCTTAAGGGTCTCCTTGGATTTGGTTTCCAGTGGGAACTAACTCTCCAGACTGCTGCTTTTTCCTCCCCTTTCAGTCCAAGCCTTATCTGGAAGATAAGCAGGTCACTTCATGGATGAGGGGAAAAGGTTCAGGCTGGAATCCCATCTTGTTCTTGGCCAGGTACAGAAAGTGCACCCCAAGGTCTTGCAGCATCACCTCTGAGCCAAGCAACTAACACTGCAGGTTCAGCTTGAGTTGAGTCAAGCAACTTGTAATGGCTTTGGGGACAGCTTAGAGAAGACTTCCAGTACCTAAAGGGGCTCCAGGAGAGCTGGGGAGGGACTTTGGATAAGGGCTGGGAGTGCCAGGATGAGGGATAATGGCTTTGGGCTGGGAGAAGGGAGACTGAGAGTAGAGATGAGGGAAGTTGTTGTTGAGGCTGAGGGTGGTGAGACACTGGCACAGGTTGAGGGTTGTGAGACACTGGCACAGGTTGCCCAGGGAGGTTGTGGAGCACAGAGAATGAGGGTGGTGAGACACTGGCACAGGTTGAGGGTTGCGAGACACTGGCACAGGTTGCCCAGCGAGGTTGTGGAGCACAGAAGCACAGAATGTGATCAAAGATCACATTCTGTGCTTCTGTGCTCCACAACCTCCCTGGAGGTGTTCAAGATCAGAGACCTTGAGCAACCTGAAGGGTTTGTTTTCCTGCCTGGTTTCTCCTTGAAGGCATCTCAGAGCTGTCAAAGTGAAGTTCAGACCCCACCTCTGTAGATTCACAGCCTCTGCCAGCTCAGCTGCCAAAGCTTCAGGGGCAGGAGTGCAGCAGAGCAACAACACCCAGCAGCTTTGCATAAGGCTGGAGAGCCACTGCAGAGCTCAGCTGGGATGTCCCAGGCAGGAGGGGCTCTAGAAATTAATTATCCCCAGCAAAGCAGGTTGGAGCTAGAGGAGTGGGGGAGGACACACACCACAGAACCAAACATGCAGGTTGGCAAAGCCCCTCAGGATCACCAAGTCCAACCTAGAGCCCTACTCTGCAAAGTTCACCTCTGAACCATATCCCCAAGCACCACATCCAAAGGACCTTCAAACACAGCCAGGGTTGCTGACTCCACCACCTCTTTGGGCAGCTCATTCCAGTGCCTGACCACTCCTGCTGGGAAAAAATATTTCCTCATGTCCAGTCTAAACCTACTCAGTAGCAGCTTGAGGTCATTGCCTCTTGTTCTGTCACTGATGACCTCTGAGAAGAGACCAACAGCAACCTCTCCACAACCTCCTTTCAGGTAGCTGCAGACAGTCAAGAGGTCTGCCCTCAGCCCCCTCTTTTCCACACTAACCATCCCCAGCTCCTTCAGTTGCTCTTCACCAGATGTACTCTCCAGGCCCTTCCCCAGCTTCCTTGCCCTCCTCTGCCCTGGCTCCAGCAGCTCCACATCCCTCTTGCACTGAGGTGCCCAAAACTGAACACAGCCCTCGAGGTGTGACCTCACCAGAGCTGAGTCCAAGGGGACAATTCCTTCCCTGCTCCTGCAGGGCACAGCATTTCTAATGCCAGCCAGGATGCCTTTGGCTTCCTTGGCCACCTGGGCACACTGCTGGCTCATATTCAGTTGTTTGTCCATTACAGTCCCCCAGGTCCCTTTTTTGCCATGCAGCTTTCCAGCCACACTGTCCCAAGCCTGTAGTGTTGCTTGGAGTCATTGTGGCCCAAGCAGCACAGCAGATGGCAGCTGCCAAACTCCTCTGGACAAAAAGCACTTTGTCCAAACCCATGCTTGGGCACTTCCTACAGCAAACCTTGTGGCTGCTTCTCCACTGCCCAAAGCAAACAGGGAGCAGAGACAGTTTAGAAGCATCTCCCCCATCACTTTGTGTGTGTGTGTGTGGGGATATTGGAGTGACCTCACTGACAGGGAATTGCTCTTCATGGAATAACCTGGCCTAGAACCACACAAACAATCCAAGCAGCCACCAGGGCTGTGTCTGTTCTTCACCTCACTGCAGCAGACCCTGTGGCTTGGTCAGCAGGCACAACCCAGCTCACTGTGCTCTTCCTTTGCCATGCTTTGGCTGAGCTCCAAGCGCCCCTTGCCATTTGCCTGTCCTGTCTCTCAGTGTCTAAGGACTTTGCACACACAGCTCACCAACTCTGGGTTTTATGCCCATCCCTGAGCATTTCCTAGATCCAGGGAATGGTCTCAGCTGGAAAGGACCTTGGGCAGGGGCACCTTCCCTTTTTTGCATCTTGCTCTGTTTGCCCCAGTCCAAACTAACAGCCTGGGAAGTGGTTTTGTTGCCTGAGAATAGAAAAACATCAGACCTGGCTCCTTAATTACCTCCTTTCCCTCTTCCTTCCCCTACCACTCTTACCCCCATGCTTTCCAGATTGGATTCTCTCTCAGCCTCTCCAGGCAGACCACACACTGGGAATTGTGCAATCCAGGCAGAAGCTAATGTACAGCTGGGGACACTCGATGGCTTTTACTCCTCTGGCTGCAGCTCAGGCATGGAGGAGAGGGCTGAGGAGGCAGCACCTACCACAGCAGCGACCACAGCTACGTGCAGAGATGGTGCCAGCCCTCCCCAGCCCAGCCAGGGCCGTGCCCTGGCCACGTTTTAGCTCTGCTGCCAGAAGTCCTGATGAGCAGCAAAGGTTGCCTTGAACTCAGACTGCTCTGACCATCCCAGCAGCACAAAGAGCCTGCAAAGAGCCTGGCAGCACCCTGCAGACACGACACGGACAGGAGGAGCTCTTGAAGCCCAGTGGTGCTGTGACACTGACTGCAGGCTGAGCCTTCAAAGAGCACCAAGAGTCACTGTTTGCCCCAGAGTGACTCAGGTGGGACACAAGGCCCCTGACATCCTCCTGTGCAGTGACACTGGGGCTAAACCTGAGCCTCAGGTGGGTTGGGAGCACAGCCTGCAGGTTAGCTCTGGTTATAGAACCACAGAATGCTTTTGGCTGGGCAAGACCTTTGAGGTGATTGGGTCCAACCACTCTCTAACTGCCACATCTGGGGCTGAGCCATGGCCCTCAGCACCACAGCTCTGCCTCCTTCAAACAACCCCAGGGGTGGGCACTCAGCCACCTCCCTGGACAGCCTTTGCTTCAGTGCAGAAGTTTCTTCTCATGTCCAACCTAAACCTCCCCTGGGGCAACCTGAAGCTCTTTCCTCTGCTGTTATCACTTGTTCCCTGGGAGAAGAGACTAACACCTACTGGCTGCAGCCTCCTCTCAGGGAGCTGCAGAGAGCAATGAGCTCTGCCCTCAGCCTCCTCTGCGCCACACTGCACACCCCCAGCTCCCTCAGCTGCTCCTCCTCATCCCTCTCTAGACACTTTCCCAGCTTTGTTGCCCTCTCTGGACCTGCTGCAGCCCCTCAGTGTCCTTCTTGGAGTGAGATGCCCAAAGCTGAACCCCTTGTGCGAGGTGAGATGAGATGTGGAGCTTTTGCTGTTCTCTGGAGAATCCACAGCCAGTACATCACTGGAACATCAGCCCTCATCTGCCCTGGGCATAGCTGACATCATCACCTCTCATCTCACCTGGGCATCACTAGCACCATCACCCCTCAGCTCACCTTATGGAAGCATCCCTGAGGCAGGGAGCAGCCTGTTGGGCTCAGAAGCTTTCCAGAACTAAAACCAGATAAAGACCAATAACTAAAACCAGAAAATTGTGTGAGTTGGAAAAGCCCTCTGAGGTAGAACCATAGAATTCACCAGGCTGGAAGAGAGCTCCAAGCTCAGCCAGCCCAACCTAGCACCCAGCCCTGGCCAACCAACCAGACCATGGCACTAAGTGCCCCAGCCAGGCTTGGCTTCAACACCTCCAGGCACAGCCACTCCACCACCTCCCTGGGCAGCCCATTCCAATGCCAATCACTCTCTCTGCCAACAACTTCCTCCTCACATCCAGCCTGAACCTGCCCTGGCACAGCTTCAGGCTGTGTCCCCTTGTTCTGTCCCTGGCTGCCTGGCAGCAGAGCCCAACCCCACCTGGCTACAGCCTCCCTGCAGGGAGCTGCAGACAGCAATGAGCTCTGCCCTGAGCCTCCTCTTCTGCAGGCTGCACCCCCCCAGCTCCCTCAGCCTCTCCTCACAGGGCTGTGCTCCAGGCCCCTCCCCAGCCTTGCTGCCCTTCTCCAAACACCTTCCAGCACCTCAACATCTCTCTGCAATGGAGAAGCCCAGAACTGGACACAGCACTCCAGGGGTGTCCTGAGCAGTGCTGAGCACAGGGGCAGAAGAACCTCCCTTGTCCTGCTGCCCACACTGCTCCTGAGCCAGCCCAGGATGCCATTGGCTCTGCTGCCCACCTGGGCACTGCTGCCTCATCCAGTCCAACCCTCAGCCCAACACCACTGTAGCCACCAAACCTTGGCCCCACATTTCTTGAACCCCTCCAGGGACGAGGACTTCACCATCTCCCTGGCCAGCCTGTGCCAACAACTCACCACTCTTGCAGCAAAGAAATGTGTCCTGTTCTACATCCCAAACCTCCCCAGGAGCAACTTCAAGCCAAAACCTCCTTCACCAGCCTGATGCCCAGCCCGGAAGGGCCTCATTTTGTTTCTCCAGGCTGAGGAGAAGCAGCCCCAGTGGTCTGGTTGCTGAGCTGCGTGTTCCCGACACAGGACACCAGCAGCAATGTGTTATCCACGTACTTCTGATGTTGTTGTTGGTAATTGGGGCTGGAAAAGCCAACCTCTAACAAAAGCTGCCTTTGTGAGCGCCTTCAAGCAGGGATCTGAAGCTGCAGCAGAGGTTTCTGTACCTCACCCTCCAGCAAAGCTGCAGCATTCCACCTCGACCGCATGTCTGTCCCCAGACCAGCTCCCAGGGCGTGCCTTGTCCCACCAAGCCCCTCCAGAGCCCTGGCACCAACCAGCCACAAGAAGAATTAGCAGGAAAAAAGCCCCTTTCCACAAGTGCCCCGAAGTAACATCCCCAGAGCAGCCAGCTCCAAGTGATTTCATCCCTCCCTCATCCTCCCCTCGCTGCGCCTTACCGCAAGCCGCTCGCAAGCGCAGCTTCCCCCATTCCTTCCCCTCCCCAGTGCAAAGCTGGGGGGGTGGGGGTGGGGGGGCTGGAGCTGAGCAAGCTGGTCTCACTCTGCTCCTCCCAGCCAAAACCAACAACCAGCAGAGCTCTTATTACAAGCCTGGCACCAGCACTGCTCATTCATTCAAGGCTTTATCAGCAGCTCGCTCGCAGCCTGCGCTCAGCTCGGCTCAGCCCCCGCTCTCCACTCAGCCCGGCCGAGCTCAGGGAGCAGCTTGAGAATGCTGCTCCACCACGGATTTGCTCTGCTTACCCTCTGCTGTGTGCTCAGGGCTGCTCTGGCAGTGCTGGATGAAGAGGATGACTATGATCTCATGTATGTCAATCTGGATAACGAAATTGAAGCTCCGGCCCAGGGTACCGAGGAAAGTAAGTAGGACTGAAGCTAAAGTGGTGCTAAGTGTCTCAGCCTTTGGTGACTCCTTTGTTTTAAAGGCATAACTATTTGGGGTCTCTTTCAGAGGAAGAGCCATGTTTGGGTTGGATAATCACAGAATGAGGGTATCACAGAATGTCAGGGGCTGGAAGGGACCTCAAAAGCTCACCCAGTCCAACCTCCCTGCCAGAGCAGGATCTCCTGCACCAAAACCTACCTAGAAGGAGGTTGTAGTGAGGTGGGGCTTGGTCTCTTCCATATAGCAGGCAACAAGACAAGCCTCAAGTTGCACCAAGAGAGCTTTAGTTTGGCCACGAGGAATAATTTCTTCCCCCAAAGAGTTGTCAGGCCCTGGCCCAGGCTGCCCAGGGCAGTGGTGGAGTCCCCACGGCTGGAGAGGCTTCAAAGCTGTGCAGATGTGGTGCTGAGGGCCATGGGCTGGCGGTGGAACTGGCAGTGCTGGGTTAAGGCTTGGAGCTGGTGATCTTGGAGGTGTTCTCCAACCCTTGCTGTTATGTTCCTGCATGCTTGCAGCAGGAGCTACTAAAGCCCTCGGACACTGTGCTTTAGGATCCGCTGCAGGCTCCGCTCCTGCGCCTTGGCTTCCCGTCCCTGTGGCACACACTGCTTCCCTTTTCTCTCCTGGCGAGGGCTTGGAGCACACAAACCTTGCACAGAGCCAGACTTTCTCCTCCTGGGTAAAGCTCTAAGTCCAGAGCAATGCCAACATCTGTGTCTTCTGTTCCAGCTGCTGCCTGTGACTGCCAGCGAGAGCACACCAAGTGGGACAAGCTCTTCATCATGCTCGAGAACTCGCAGATGAAGGAGAACATGATGCTGCAGGCTACCCAGGAGATCCTGAAGGTGGACCTGCAGATGCTGAAAGCAGAGCTCAGCCAGCTCACCACCAACCTTGCCAGCACCTTTGCCACCACGCTGGAGAAAGTCACCTCCCATATCTTGTCCCAGGTGGAGCAGGTGCTTGTGAGGAGCAATGACCAAGCTGGAGAAGCCAAGAGGTTTCAGGAGGCCGAGCAAGGAAAGGTTCTTGAACACATCCTGCTGCTGAGCCACAACATGTCCAGCAGGCTGGGCCATCTGGAGAGTGCCTGGCTGAGGAGGGCTGAGGTAGAAGCTCAGGAGACAGAGTTGCAGCAGGACAAACTCAGTCCCGCCAGAGCAGACCACCTCCTTTTGAGCTCTCTGTGGAAAGAGCTGCAGCAAACCAGAGCCGAACTGAAGGCGTCGCAGCAGTGGGCAGCTCAGCACCTTCTGCCAGCAGGTGAGTCCTTGAGTGCTGTGCTCCAGCAGAGAGCTCTCTTTAGTGGCCTGTCCAAGGAGACATCTGCCCTGACCACCTCTCCTTAGCACCTTTCTCTGCCTGTGCCTCCAATGCAATGTTGAGGACAGCACAACAGCTCTGTACTGGAGGTTGTAGATGCTCCTGCCTGGAGGTGTTCAAGGCCAGGTTGGATGAGGCTCTGAGGTGCCCCTGCCCATAGCAGGGGGGTTGGAACTGGATGATCTTTAAGTCCCTTCCAACCCAAACCATTCCATGAACCTATGAAAATACTTTGGGGGGGGGAGGAAGTAACTTTTCAACCCCTCTGAAAGGGGCAGCGCTGAGCTTTTCCAAGGTGGGATCAAAGAAGGGCTCAGAGTCCCTACAGAGGGCAACACCAGCCAAGATCCCACCCTCCTGCAGGCTCTCCTAGCCCAAAACATCTGCCAGAGTGCTTTAAACTAACAAATCCTGCTCTCCCAGCTTTTACCTTCCCAGCTGGTAACTCCTACACCTACACACAAGTCACCAAGTCCTCTTCATGCATGTCCCCACTGCCTCCTCACCAACTCCAACTGAGCAGAAGTTGATCCAAACCCTCCCTGCAGCACATTCCCTGCCTGTGCCTGTTGGGAGAGGACATTCCCTCCAGCACGGAAAAGAAATGAGCAGCACTCTGGTGGTGTTCCTGTGGTGGTTTGGGTTTTTGTTTGGTTTTGTGGGGTTTTTCTCCTTTCTCCTTCCAAAAATGTTTGTGCTGCTCAACAAGCCAGGGGGGCACAGAGAGATGAGCTCACATCTCAGGTTTCAAGGCTCTTGAACTGCCCTTTGTAATGCGAGCCCCTGAAAGGAGGTAGGGGTGGTCTCTGCTCCCAGGGAACAAGCAATAGAGGAAGAGAAAACAGCATCAAGTTGCACCAGCGAAGGTTTAGGTTAGAGGGGAGGAACAATTCCTTCCCCGAGAGGGTTGTCAAGCCCTGGAACAGGCCACCCAGGGCAGTGGTGGAGTCTTCACCCCTGGATGGGGTTTCAAAGCTGTGGAGGTGTGGTGCTGAGGGACATGGTTTAGCAGTGAGCTGGCAGTGCTGCGGCAAGGCTCGGGCTGGATGATCTTGAAGATGATTTCCAACCAAGGCAATTCTATGACACCCAAAAAGCAGCTCAGGTGTGGCACTGCAGACCTCCATCTACTCACAGCGTGGGCACAAAGCTCCTACCTGGACAAAGCAACCTCAGCAGGTAGAGCTCTGCCCACCAGATGTCTTCTGAACGCTGACCTGCCTTTAGCAACCTTTCCCCCTCTCCACAGATCTAAGTCCCTGCAGCTTCAAACCTTTTTATATCCCTCCACAAATCCAAGCTCCTGCAGCTTCCAAACCCCAGACAATTCTCTGCCGTTGGCTGGGTGTGCATAGGAAGCCAGGGGTGCACTTACACCAGCCCCACCTACAACCTCCAGCAGCCCCAGGGTGAGCAGGGAGGAGCAGAGGCACTTACACAAGCTCCTTACAACTCAAACACAGAGCAGTGCTGGTTTACATCAAAGCACTTCACAACCTAGCGTGGATCAAGGCAGGGCAGGGAGTCAGCCTTGCCAGTCAGTGCCTTCTCCTGCTGTATTCATCACCTCTGCAGAATCATAGAATCAGCCAGGTTGGAGGAGAGCTCCAAGCTCAGCCAGCCCAACCTAGCACCCAGCCCTGCCCAACCAACCAGACCATGGCACTAAGTGCCCCAGCCAGGCTTGGCTTCAACACCTCCAGCCACGGCCACTCCACCACCTCCCTGGGGTGGGAAGAAGGGGACACAACCTCAAGCTGTGCCAGGGCAGGTTCAGGCTGGATGTTAGGAGGAAGTTGTTGGCAGAGAGAGTGATTGGCATTGGAATGGGCTGCCCAGGGAGGTGGTGGAGTCCCCATCCCTGGAGGTGTTTAAGAGGAGGCTACATGAGGCACTTAGTGCCAGGGGTTAATTAGAAGGGTTAGGTGCCAGGGTGGGCTCAATGATCTCAGAGGCCTTTTCCACCCTGCTTAATTCTGTGCTCTCAGAGATCATTTCCAACCAAAACAACTCTCTGACCCTATGATGGGTCTGTAAAGCTGCCCCTGGATGCCAATCCTCTGAGGGTCCCTCTGCTTGCTGAGGCTGTTTTGTGATTAGTTTTGTGATTCTGTGCTGCAGCTTATAGCAGCACAGTCACTGCAGCAGCAGCACAGTCACTGCAGCAGCACCACAATCACTGCAGCAGCAGAAGCAGCACCACAATCACTGCAGCAGCAGAAGCAGCACCACAATCACTGCAGCAGCAGAAGCAGCACCACAATCACTGCAGCAGCAGAAGCAGCACCACAATCACTGCAGCAGCACAATCAGCACCTCAATCACTGCAGCAGCAGTGTCACAGTGGCGTTTTGCTTGGAAGAGACCTTTACAACCACCCAGTCCAACCAACAACCCAAGCCCACCACAGCCACTAAGCCACAGCCCCAGGTTTCCTGAAGCCCTCCAGGCATGGCAACTCCACCACCTCCTTGGGCAGCCTGTGCCAATCCCTGAGCAGATTTCCACTGCTTCCCCCATGGCTTTGTAGAAAAGATTCTTACCTCTGTATTTTTTCTTAGTGTAAAGGACACAGCAAATCCCTTCCCAAGTCTCTTTCTCTGGAAATTGTATCTCTTTTTTTTTTATCCCAAGGGAATTTTTAGCAACTGCCTTCAATTTCTCATGTCTTGGGCCACTGCCAGCCCTGCTCCCGAGGGATTTTCCAATCACACTTTTGTTCTTTGGGGAGCCTGCTTTTAATTTTGTTTGGGTTGTGATAACAAAGCCTGAAAGCTCACTAATTAAAAAAGCTTCTTTGTCTGTTGGAGGGTTTGGTTTTTTCCCTCCCCCCATCCTCCTTTCACAACAACATTCCTAAAGTAGCATTTGAAGGAGTATCCCCAAACAGTTGCTCCTCCTCAAAAGGGCTAAGGGAGAAAAGGTTAAGAGCTGCTGGGGGGAGCTGAGAGGAAGCAGCCTGTGGAATAGCACAGAGCTGGGTGCTGGAGGACACAAAGAGTCCTTCAGTCACTGCAGCAGAAGTTTCCACACACGTTTGAGCCGTTTCAGCTCCTCCAGCTTGTTTCAAGAGCAGAAAAGCAGTTTGATTAGAGAAAGGAGGGGGCAGGGGGGATGCTGTTGCCCTCCCACATCACCTGGAATAGGAACTTCAGTGTAACTAGGGAACAAAAGTGGCTTGAGTTTGGGTGGGGATCAGATCAGTTCCTTTCCCAAGTGTGAGGAGCTTCTGCTCGTGGGTTTAACTCGTTTAATTTCTGCTGCTACCGGTGAGGAAAGAGCCACCTTTGAAACAGCCAACCCCCTCGGGACGAGGGCTGATGGCTTCAGCTAAAGGAGGGAGACTCAGGCTGCAGAGAAGGATGGAATTTCTTTAAGCTGAGGGTGGTGAGGCACTGACCTCAGGCTGCCCAGGGAGGCGGGAGATGCCCCAGCCCTGGGAGGATTTCGTGCCAGGTTGTTTGGGGCTGTGAGCAGATTGCAGATGTCCCTGATGAATAGACGACCTTGGAAGTTTCTCTCTTGTGTGAATCTCCCTCTTTAAGAGCATTAGGAGGAGAGACACTCAGAGCCCTAGGGGGAGAGACACTTAGAATGACAGAATATCAGAGGCTGGAAGTGACTTCCAAAGCTCATCTGGTCCAGCCCTCCTGCCAGAGCAGGATCACCCAGAGCAGATCACATCCAGGCAGTTCTTGAGTATCTCCAGAGAGGGAGACTCCACAACCTGCCCTGGGCAGCCTGTTCCAGGGCTCTGACACCCTCACAGGGAAAAAAAATCTTCCTCAAGTTGACATAGAACCTCCTCTGCCTCAGCTTCCACCCATTGCCCCTTGTGCTGGCACTGGCATCCCCCAGCAGAGCCTGGCTCCAGCACTCACATCAATGAGGTCAGCCTTTAGTCTCCAAGCAGCACAGCCCCAGCTCCCTCAGGCTTTATTCATAAGGAAGATGTTCAACTTCCTTCATCATCTTAGAGTCATTAAGGTTGGAAAAGACCTCTAAGATCAAGCCTGTCAACCTACCACCACCTCCTTTAGCTTGAAACCATCCCCCCTGCCCTTGTCCTGTCACAACAGACCCTGCTCAAAACTCTATCCCCTCAGCCTCTTTAAATCCTGAAAGGCCACCAGGAAGTTGAAAAACTCTGTCCTCAACTTTCTATTCAGCCCCTTTGAATCCTGAAAGGTCACCAAGAGATCTTTGTCAAGTCTGCTTCAACTCATGACTGGATAGAGCCGAGGGATAGGTTGGAGTGGATGATCCTTCTTCACAGAGAGTGATTGGCATTGGAATGGGCTGCCCAGGGAGGTGGTGGAGTCACTGTCCCTGGAGGTGTTGAAGCCAAGCCTGGCTGGGGCACTTAGTGCCATGGTCTGGTTGGTTGGGCAGGGCTGGGTGCTAGGTTGGGCTGGATCATTTTGGAGGCCTCTTCCAACCTGCTTAATTCTATGACCTCAGAGGCCTCTTCCAACCTGGCTGATGCTTCTATGCTGACCCCCCCTAACACTTTCTCTGCCTCTTCCAGGGTGTGAAACAGCAATTCTGTTCCCCATGCGTTCCAAAAAGATCTTTGGGAGCGTTCACCCAGCCTCTGGGATGAGCCTTGCCTCCTTCACTGCCTGTGTCTGGATCAAGGTGACTGAAGCTCTGGCCAAAACCGTCGTCTTCTCCTACGGCACCAAGCTCAACCCCTACGAAATCCAACTGTACCTCAGCAGGGACTCTGCAGTGCTTGCTGTTGGGGGTGCCCAGCAGAAGGTGGCCGCTGGGGACGTCGTTGTCCCCGGGCAGTGGCTCCACCTGTGCGGCTCCTGGAGCTCCCCGAACGGCTCCGCAGCCCTGTGGGCGCAGGGAGAGCTGGCGGCCGCCGCCTCGGACCTCGCTGCTGGCCACACCATTCCAGAGGGAGGGAGCTTGCAGCTGGGCCAAGAGAAGAACGGCTGCTGCCTCGGGGGGGGCTTCGACGAAGCTTTGGCCTTCGCTGGGAAGCTGACTGGCTTCAACCTGTGGGACAGAGCCCTCAGCACCGAGGAGATCGCGGCACAGAGCGGGGAGGATGCCTGCAGCAGCAGGGGCAACGTCGTTGGGTGGGGAGTCACAGAGGTGCTGCTGTATGGAGGGGCTCAGTATCTCTCTTAAATTCTTAAAGGCAGCTCCTGGAGCAGAGAAGGTGTTTGGTGAAGAGCTGAGAGCAGACATGCAGAAGGAGACCAAGCCAAGGAGCTTGTGTCCCTCCGACGGCCAGGGAAGGTGAGAGATGGGAGCTTGTGCCTCGAGGACCTGTGGAGATGTCCTTTGGTCTCTGCCTGAGGCCTTGGCAAGACACTGAAAACAAAACACAGCAAGGCATTGGGGAAGCTGTTCCTGGGGCTAGACCACTGCTGACTCCAGGCTGGTGTTCTCTGATGGACACCAGAGACCTTTCAGAGCTGGAGGGTGCCCCTGGCATCCCTGCTGAAGCAAAGAGCCACAGAAAGGCTTGCTTGGAAGGGAACTTGAAGGTCATCTTGTTCCAACCACCTTGCCATAGGCAGGGACACCTCCCACCAGACCAGCTCAGGGCCCCATCCCACCTGGCTGTCAACACTTCCAGGCTCAGAGCCTCCACAGCTTCTCTGGGCGACCTGCTCTGGTGCCTCAGCGTCCTCACGGGGAAGAATTTCCTCCTGATGTCCAATCTTAACTCCAGCTTCTCCCAGTTTGAAGCCATCAGCCTTCAATCTGCCGCTCCATGCCTTGGGAGAAGGCTTCTCTCCACCTCCAGGCTGAGCAACTCTCAGTCTAGCTTCATAGGACATTTGCTCCAGCCCTCAGCTCACCTTCATGGCCTCCTCTGGACAATTCTTTGACTTTCTGGGGCTGGGCATCTCCTGACCAACCTCTTCAGAACAGGTTGTGCATCTTCCAGGCTCCTGCAAGGCCTTTGGTTTCCATAGTGCTGAAGTGAACTGGGCAGAGGAAGCAGAGAAGCCAAGGAAGGTGCTGCCCAGCGACCCCTCTTAGTCACTTGTAGACTCTACCCAACGTAGCCCCTTGCAGAAAGCTTTTCTTGGCCTGCCATGTAGAAGTGCCAGCAGCTACCATCCCCTGGTGGCAGGCTGGGAGAAGGCCCAGCTGTATGATAGTGTAAATGGACTCTGGGAGAAGTTTATTGAGATTATTTTTGTAAATAAAGCCCCTTGACCAAAGCCAAACTCTGCCCCTGCCTCCCAGGCTGCAGCTCTGAAAGGCAGTTGGCAATGCCCCCCCCGGGTCGAGCTCTGCAGCTTGGGCTGCCAGACAGAAAACAGCCTCAGCAAGCAGAGGGACCCTCAGAGGATTGGCATCCAGGGGCAGCTTTACAGACCCATCATAGGGGCAGAGAGTTGTTTTGGTCAGAAAGGACCTCTAAGAGCACAGAATCAGGCACGGTGGGAAAGACCTCCGAGATCATTGAGTCCAGCCCAGCACCTAACAGCTTCTAATTACCTAACCCCTAATTACCTGGCACTAAGTGCCTCATGCAGCCTCCTCTTCAACACCTCCAGCCACGGCCACTCCACCACCTCCCTGGGCAGCCCATTCCAATGCCAATCACTCTCTCTGCCAACAACTTCCTCATCACATCCAGCCTGAACCTGCCCTGGCACAGCTTCAGGCTGTGTCCCCTTGTTCTGTCCCTGGCTGCCTGGCAGCAGAGCCCAACCCCATCTGGCTGCAGCCAGCAAAGAGCTCTGCCCTCAGCCTCCTCTTCTGCATGATAGAGTCCAATCATTGCCATTACACCTCCCCAGCAATCCCTCCTGTGAGCACTGCCATGTGCAAGGATCTGCCACCCCAGGAGTTCTCCCACCTGGACATGGCTGCTTGCACTGAAGAGATGCTTCAGGGAGGTGGTGGAGTCACCATCCTTGGGGGTGCCCAGTCACATCCCTGGGCAACCTGTGCCAGTCTCTCACCACCCTCACTTCTTCCCAACATCCACTTTCAGTCTCCCCTCTGCCACTCCAAACCCATTCCTCCTCCTCCTCCTCTCATTACCAGACCTTGTCAATAGTCCCTCCCCAGACCTCCTGCAGCCCCCTGCAGATCCTGCAAGGCCACTCCAAGCTCTCCTGGAAGCCTTCTCTTCTCCAGGCTGCAGAGCCCCAACTCTCTCAGCCTGTCCTCGCAGCAGAGCTGCTGCAGCCCTCTCAGCATCTTGGTGGCCTCCTCTGGCCTGGCTCCAACAGTTCCTTGTCCTGCTTGTGCTGGGGGCTCCAGAACTGCACCCAGGACTGCAGGTGGAGTCACCAACCTGTGTGATGCCAGCAGGAGGTTGGTACAAGGCAGAGCTGATCAATACTCGATGGCAGCAGCAGTCTTCTCTCACTGCCACAAGTTCAGGGGGTCAGAATTACCTGATCTGTGAGGTTCCTTCCAACCCAAACCATTCTGTGCTTCCCTCCTATGAGGAGAGACTGAGGCAGTTGGGGCTGTGCAGGCTGGAGAGGAGAAGGCTCCCAGGTGACCTTCTTGTGGCCTTGCAGGATCTGAAGGGGGCTACAAGAAAGCTGGGGAGGGACTTCTGA
The DNA here is from genome assembly GCA_013400475.1 of Tricholaema leucomelas. Classification (NCBI taxonomy): domain Eukaryota; kingdom Metazoa; phylum Chordata; class Aves; order Piciformes; family Lybiidae; genus Tricholaema lacrymosa; species Tricholaema leucomelas. Next base: position 16,629 of record WAAF01001370.1, read on the forward strand.
GGCTGTCAGGGAGTGACAGGACTGGGGGGGATGGAACAAAGATGGAAATGGAGAGAGTCAGCCTGGAGGTTAGGAAGAATTAACTCAGCATGAGGGTGGTGAGAGCCTGGCAGGGGTTGCCCAGGGAGGTGGTGGAAGCCTGATCCCTGGAAGTGTTTAAGGCCAGGCTGGCTGAGGCTGTGGGCAGCCTGCTCTGGTGTGAGGTGTCCCTGGGCATGGCAGGGGGGTTGGAACTGCCTGATCCTTGTGGTCCCTTCCAGCCCTGCCTGATTCTGTGATTCTATGACACCCCCAACCAGACCACAGAATTCAGAGTCCCACCAAGCCAAGTCCACCCCAAACCCACTGAGAGCACAGAGCTGGATGCAGTGCAGGAGCAGCAGATGGCAAGAGCCAAGAGGCTGATGGTGCTTTGCATGTAGCAAGCAGCAGGAGCAGACAATGATGGATGGTTACTCACTGGGTATGTAACCATTTACAACAGCAATGATCACTCACTGCCTGTTGAAGCCTCTGAACAAGTCGTGCTGGAGAATGTCTTACTCAAAGCAGTTCCTGCCTGCACAGGCAGCAGTGCACTCCCCTGCTCTCTTCACACATTTTTCTCTCTCCCTCTCTAGATATGTCCCAGGAGCACACTGCAAAGCTCCTGGCATGCTGCTGCTGTGCTTGACACAGCTCCCACAGGCACCTTTCCATGGTACAAGAGCAATAAAACAACTAGGGCAAGGTAATGTCCTCTTCACTCTGCTTTACACCTGAAGGTTGGAATGGGTTGAGTTGGAAGGGACCTCAAAGATGATCCAGTTCCAAACTCCTGCCATGGGCAGAGGCACCTTCCTCTAGACCAGCTTGCTCAAAGCCTCATCCAACCTGGCCTTAAGCACCTCCAGGGAGAGGCCATGCACTAAACTCCTCTAATCCAGCACTAGGGTGGGGTTGGTCCTTCTCTCAGGTGATACAAAAAAAGAGGATATGGCCTGAAATTGTGCCAGGGCAGAGGTAAGTGGGAGATGAGGAAGAATTTCTTTGCTGCAGGAGTGGTCAGGGACTGGCACAGGCTGCCCAGGGAGGTGTTGGAGTTCCCAGCCCTGGAGGTACTCCAGAAACTTGTGGCCATGGCACCTGGGGAGATGGTTTAGTGGCTATGATGGGGTTGGCTTGCTGGTTGGACTGGATGACCTTGGAGACCTTTTCTAACCCAAACAATTCTCTGGAGATGTTGAGGTGCTGGAAGGTGTCCAGAGAAGGGCAGCAAGGCTGGGGAGGGGCCTGGAGCACAGCCCTGTGAGGAGAGGCTGAGGGAGCTGGGGGGGTGCAGCCTGCAGAAGAGGAGGCTCAGGGCAGAGCTCATTGCTGTCTGCAGCTCCCTGCAGGGAGGCTGTAGCCAGGTGGGGTTGGGCTCTGCTGCCAGGCAGCCAGGGACAGAAGAAGGGGACACAGCCTCAAGCTGTGCCAGGGCAGGTCTAGGCTGGATGTGAGGAGGAAGTTGTTGGCAGAGAGAGTGATTGGCATTGGAATGGGCTGCCCAGGGAGGTGGTGGAGTGGCCGTGGCTGGAGGTGTTGAAGCCAAGCCTGGCTGGGGCACTTAGTGCCATGGTCTGGTTGGTTGGCCAGGGCTGGGTGCTAGGTTGGGCTGGCTGAGCTTGGAGCTCTCTTCCAACCTGCCTGATTCTGTTCTACTTGGAACAATAAAGAAATACAATTCCATGAACTCTGCCTGCTCAGTAACAAGCTCAACAACAGCCCTCAGCAGAGAACCTTAACTACCCGACAGAGAGAGATGAGCTCCATCCAGCTGCTGGCAGCCAGAGAACAAATCCTCAGGGTTACAACAGAGGTCCCAACATTGTGCAAGGGCAAACCCACCTTCAAATCCTCTTTCCACACTCTGCCCTCAATTAAATGAAAACAAATGTCTGAGAAATGCAGCAGGGGAGGAAAAAAGCAGCAGCAGAAGGTGATAAATCCTCTAAAAGATGATGGGAAAGTCTTTCCTGGCTGTGTCTCTTGCTGTGCCTCACACCTGAAATGCTGTCTTGGAAGCAGCTTTCTGCTGTCTCTCTTCTGGTTTGGCAGGTGGCCAAAAGCAGAGCCAATACTTCCATTCTCACTGACTCAGCTGTTTCCAACTGCTTTTGCTCCTCCATTACCACCTCTATGGGCTGGCAAAGCTTTAGTCCCACAGTCCAGACCCCACCTGCCCAGCAGAAATCACCTCCATCAGATCCTTCCTAGCTTAACTTTGGGGCTTTGTCCACACTTATTTGCCTGCTTGGGAAACACCAAAGTAAAGAGCACCTGGGTGGAGGGGAGCTTGGGCTCCAAATGCAGCGAAAGCCAGGGAGGTGGTGGAGTTGCCATCCCTGGAGCTGTTCAAGGCAGGATTGGACGTGGCCACTTGGTGCCATGGTCTAGCCTTGAGCTCTGTGGTAACAGCTTGGACTTGATGATCTGTGAGGTCTCTTCCAACCTTGGTGATACTGTGAGACTGTGACTCTGCTCTAAGTGGTTGGGCTCAAGGATCTTAAAGGCTTGGCTCAAGGCCAGGTTGGATGAGACCTTGAGTGACCTGTTCTAGTGGGAGGTGTCCCTGCCTATGGCTGAGCTTTGAGGTCCCTTCCAACCTAAACCATTCTGTGATTCTATGATCTCAAAGGCTTATTCCAACCAAAACAGTTCAATGTTTCTCTGATTCTTGCCCTGCAGATGCACAAATGAAGGAGCAAGCAGAAGCTGTGCATGCCTGGAGTAAGTTGCTCAGCCCAGTTCTGCTCTCCCACAAGCCTCTGCTGGATGCTTCATCTGCATCCTTTGTCTGAGCTCCTTCGGGAGGTGGAGCAGCTGTGGGACTCTCAGAGCCCAGGGAAGTTTGGCTGCTGTCAACCGGCAAAGAGAATAAACCTGCCAGGTCTACGCTGATGGAAGGTGCCAGGACAGGGCTCATGGGCATCATGGGCAGGGCACAGACAGCTGCAGGTTAAGAAGCTGAGCTCCCCCTGAGTGGCAGGGGATGGTTAAACACTCTTTGTGGCTAATAAGATAAGGAATTCATTAAACAGCCAAACAGATGCCCCCAGTAATCAAAACCCCCAACGCAGGCAGCTCTCAAAGACTGGCAGGCAGCAGGCCAGAGTCTGCTATCAGTCTCAGCGGTGCCGTTCAGCTCAGCCCTGCCTGTGCCGCACCAGAACAAGGCTCTTTGTCCCCACACTGCTCCAGAAATCCACCCCTGGCAGCAGCTTGTCCTCTCCCCTCCTCCCTTCAGCCGACACTCAGACCTTAAGCTCCGCTGAGCCTGCAGCAAAGCAAACACAAAGGATGCTCAGCGCAGCTCAGCCACAGCTCCGAAACGAAGCACTCAGCCCAGAGCCCTCATCCAGGCTGGGATAAGCCAAACCTGATGTCCACAGCAACATCTGCTGGTGGAAGAACTTCAATACACGAAACTGAGCTGGCAGAGCCATAGAATGGGTTAGGTTGGAAGGGACCTCGAAGCTCAGCCAGCTTCAATCCCAGGGAACACCTCCCACTAGAACAGGTTGCTCAAGGTCTCATCTGACCTGGCCTTGAACACCTCCAGGGAGGTTGTGGAGCACAGAAGCACCCAATGTGATCTTTNGTGCTGGGGGCTGCAGAAGTGCACTCAGGACTGCAGGTGGGGCCTGAGGAGAGCAGAGCCAAGGGGCAGAATCCCCTCCCTTGCCCTGTGCCCACACTTTGTGATGAACCCTCCAGTGGAGGGTGTGCAGCACCTTTCCCACTCCTCTGACTGCACCACAAAGGCTGCTGGAAGCAATTTCTACACACAGCAATGGGTTGCAAGTGGTAGTGACAAGAGGGAGCACAGAAACCCTCATGTCACAAGGCTTAAAAAGAGTTACCCTTGTGGCCCTGCAAGCTGTTAGCAGTCTTGGACTCAATCCTATCACACAGCTCATATAAACATGGAGCCAGGTCAGGGCTGCTCTCTTCTCCCTCAGAATCCCAGACACATCCAGGCTGGCAAAGCCCCTCAGGATCACCAAGCCCAACCTGCAACCTTACTCTACAAGGTTTACCTTAAACCATATCCCTGGATGCGTTTCAGGGTGGTTTGGAAGTGGTGCTTGGGGACCTTGGGAAGCTGTTCCAACCTGGGTGTTCCTGTGGCGTGTCCTGCCCAGTGGCACCACTCCTCTAACCCCAACCTGCTTTGCTGTGAAGAGTTCATTTCCAGAGCCCCTCCTGCCTTCTGCAAAGCTGCTGGGTGTTGTTGCTCTGCTGGACTCCTGCCCCTGAAGCTTTGGCAGCTGAGCTGGCAGAGGCTGTGAATCTATGAAGCCTTGACTGGAAGTGGGGTCTGAACCTCATCTTGACAGCTGTGAACTGTCCTGAAGACCCTGGGGACTCCACCACCCCCCTGGGCAGCTCATTCCAGTCCCTGACCACTTTCTCCTTGAAAACTTCCTCCTAATGTCCAACCTAACCCTCTCCAGCCTCAGCTTGAGGCCATTCCCCCTTGCTCTGCCTCCAACTACCTGTGAGCAGAGCCCAGCAGCAGCCTCTCCACAATGTCCCTTCAGGTGGTTGTAGGTAGGGATAAAGCAATAGGACAAGAGGAAACGGCCTCAAGCTGAGAGGTTTAGGCTGGACATGAGGAACAACTCTTTCCCTGGCAGAGTGGTTAGACCCTGGCCCAGGCTGCCCAGGGCAGTCCCCATCCCTGGAGGGGCTGCAAAGCTGTGCAGCTGTGGTGCTGAGGGCCATGGGTCAGTGCTGAGCTGGCAGGGCTGGGGGATTTGAAAGCTCTAAGCAAAAGGATTGTGTGTTTCAGAGGTGCTCTTGAGGCTGGTCAGGGACAGGAGGAAGTGGGCACAGAATATTTTTGAGCTGTAATCTGCTTTTTCTGAGCTATCTTTAAACTGTCAGAAGGGCTCAGCTGTGGAGCTCAGGATCTGCTTCTCAGCTCTCAGAGCCCTCAGATGGCTTGGACTGGATGGACTCTTCCCACCAAATCAATTGCCTGGTTCCAGGTTTGTACACATCCCTAACACAGCCTCACCAACCTGAGGGTGGGCACCTTGCAGGGTGAAACCCAACCCCTCAGCACCTTCCTACCTCGAAGGACACTCTTGACAATGCTGTCTGTGTGCTCAGCCAGCAGATCTGCTTTGGCAATGGCAGCCAGGGAGAGGTAACTCGACATGTTCCTGCACAGCTCCTTGTTGCCCCTCTGAAGAAACTTCACTGCCACTGGAACAGCCAAAGCCATCACCGGGGGGCGGTTGTAGTTCTGCAACAAACGAGGGCAGGGGTTGAGAAAGCAGCAGCTGGAAAAGAAAAGAGAGAGGGGAGGGAAGGAGGGAAGGAGAGCTGAGACCCTCCCTGCTCACTGAGGCACTTGCTGCAGGGCAGGGCAGCTTTGCACAGCCAGGGGCTGCTGCCAGCAGGCAGAAGCTGATGGGCAGAGCTCCTGACAAGGCCTGGGGGGGCAGAAAGGCTCTGCCTGGCACTTGCTGCTCTGCACACCAAGGGCACTGCCACAGCTTGTGGGGCAGCAAGGCAGAGGTGGCAGCTGTGGGGAGGAGCAGCCAGGACAGGTGACCCTCAGCTGCCCACCAAGGCATTGCAGCTCATGGGTGGCATCTTGAGGAGCAAGCTGAGGGATCCCCAGGGCCCAGCCTCTTCTTCCCTGGCTGCTGTGCCAGGAGGACTCTGTCCCTTCTGCCTTCATCTCCATCCCTGTGTGCCCAAATCCATCTCCTGAATCTGTTCCCCTCTGCTGTTGAGTTCAGTGTGGGACTTGCCCAGTGGCTGCCCCCAGCATCAGTGGTGCCATCCTTGCCATCAGGGGTTGGGTTCCATACTGGTTTGTGTCTCTGTGTCTCTACCCCATGGCCTTGCTCTTCTCTCCATCCCAGCTGGGTTCTTTCTTTCCCATCCCATCAGTCTCCTCCCTGATTCCCTTTGGGTAGGCAGAAGTGTTCCTGGAGAGCCTCTGGTGGCCAGCCCAGCCCTGCCTCTCCACAAGACACTTTCAGCCAAAGTAGATGAAGAATGTCAGAACCTTCATTGAACAGTAGACCCCAGGAGGGGCTGAGCAGAACCTTTCCTGGGACAGTGACCTACTTCCTGCCACTATTGCTTGAATTGTTATCTCAGCAGAGCAGTTAGAAGCCCAAGGACAGCACCTCTGAAGTGCATCCAGCGGCCTCAGGTTACCTGCAAGATGCAGCTTGTGATATCAGAAGCAATTTTTGCGTGTGGTGTGTCCTCATCTTTCCCAGATGGCTTCAGGTTGTGCTCCAGGCAGGACTCCCAGAGGGCCACCAGGGCTTTCCCATGCTTCTCGATGGATGCTGTCTCCCTGATGGCCGTGGTGATGCGAGTGATGCAGATCTCCACCACAGCCTGGTCGTTGTCATTGGTCTGATAGTCCTGGGGCAGGCAAAGGGGCATTTGCCAGTGGGGGTTTGCCCTTTACAAGGGCCTCACTCTGCTGGTTTGAGGCTAATTGGAAGATTTTAATGAGAGAAAGCAGATCCCAGGCTGTGAAAAGCAAACAATGATGGTGTCTGCTTCACTCCTAGGCTGGCTGAGACACATGAAAACAGGGACACAGACAGGGAAGTTACTGTGTGCCTCTGGCTGCCCGAGTCTGTGCCTCCCCTCTGCTTGGATCTGTGTAACCCAACTGCTCCTTCTGCTTCTAACTCCCTTGGCTGACCCTCCAAACTCACCCTGCACCTAAGGCAGACTCTAGGACAAGGTGGAGGGGTGAAAAAAGAAGCAATGGTACAAGGGGACACAGCCTCAAGCTGTGCCAGGGCAGGCTCAGGCTGGATGTTAGGAAGAAGTTGTTGGCAGAGAGAGTGATTGGCATTGGAATGGGCTGCCCAGGGAGGTGGTGGAGTGGCTGTGCCTGGAGGTGTTGAAGCCAAGCCTGGCTGGGGCACTTAGTGCCATGGTCTGGTTGGTTGGGCAGGGCTGGGTGCTAGGTTGGGCTGGCTGAGCTTGGAGCTCTCCTCCAACCTGCTGGATTCTATGAAAGAAGGTGGAAGGGTGGTGGGGAGCCCCTCCTGGGAACTCTGATTGCTGGGAGGGCTGCTGTGTTTCTGCATTACTTTTAACTTGTGTAGCTCTGCCTAGAGCTGGGAGTGTTTGTAACATGGTCATAGAATCAGAGATTTTTTTTTCCCCAGCCTGCTTTGTTTGGAGCCAGTTTGTACCAGTGAGCTGCAGCAGTGCTGCTCAGCAGCTTCCCTGGGCTGATCTCCTGGAGCAGCCTCACCCCATGGTGATGCTGGAGCCTGGCATCACTCAGTTATATGCAGCTGGAGCTCTCTGCGTTGCTGGGCTCTACTTACATGGAATCAAGCAGGCTGGAAGAGAGCTCCAAGCTCAGCCAGCCCAACCTAGCACCCAGCCCTGCCCAACCAACCAGACCATGGCACTAAGTGCCCCAGCCAGGCTTGGCTTCAACACCTCCAGCCACGGCCACTCCACCACCTCCCTGGGCAGCCCATTCCAATGCCAATCACTCTCTCTGCCAACAACTTCCTCCTCACATCCAGCCTCAACCTGCCCTGGCACAGCTGCAGGCTGTGTCCCCTTCTTCTGCTGCTGGCTGCCTGGCAGCAGAGCCCAACCCCACCTGGCTACAGCCTCCCTGCAGGCAGCTGCAGACTTTGCTCCTCACATTTGAGCATCATTAAGCCACTTCCATTTGTCCCCCACCTGCCATATTTCAGTCCCACATTTCACCCCACCAGAAGACCTCCAGGGCAGTGTTGCACTTACTGCAGCTGAGCTGATTATTTGGATCTGCTCCAGAGCTTCTGAGAGGCTTCCTTCGATTTCAGCATCCTCTAAGGAGAAAAGATCCCCTGCACGAGAAAGGTCCTTCTGTGCCAAGACCAGCCCAAAGAGGTGGTGCATGGCTGCCTCCAGCCCACCATGGGCATGGGTGCCTCAGGTGAGGACAGAGGGGAAATGCTCCTGGGGGCTACTGATCAGTTTGAGGCGAAGAAGGAATCTGAGGCAGGTTTCAAGGCTTCCTTGGCCACAATCTAAAAGGAGAAGAGGGGAGAGGGGAAAAGGGAGAATTAGCAAATGCCTGAACCTCAGAATGGCAGGGGTGGGAAAGCACCTCTGGAGCTCAGCCAGCCCAACCCCCCCTGCCCAGGCAGGGTCACCTAGGGAAGGTCACACAGGAACACAGCCAGATGGGTTTGGAATGTCTCCAGAGATGGAGACTCCACCACCTCTCAGGGCAGCCTGCTCCAGGCCTCTAGCACCCTCACACCAAAGAAGCTTCTCCTCCTGCTTAGATGGAGCTTCTGATCAGTTTGTGCCCCTGGCACTGGGCAGCACTGAGCAAAGCCTGGCCCCATCCTCCTCTAAGGACTGATCAGCACTGATGAGATCCCCCTCAGGCTGCTCTTCTCCACACTAAGCAGCCCAAACTCTCTCAGCCTTTGCTCCTCACAGAGCTGCTCCAGCCCCCTCAGCAGGCTCTTCCCACCCTCAGTGTCAAACATTTCTTCCTTCTCTTCAGTTTCAATCTCCCTCTTTCAGTTCAAACCACCCCTCCTTGTCCTGTCCCAACCAGGAGCAGGTAGCTAGAGCAGGTAGCTCACAGCCCAACCAACCTGACCTACAATGGTTATAGTGATGAGGCTTCTACTAGCTCTGGGCAACCTTGGCCAGGATCTCACCACTCAGAGGGCAAACCATTTCCTCCTCCTCCTCTCCAGTTTCAATCTCCCTTTTCAGTTCAAACCATCCCCTTTTGTCCAGTCCCAACAGGTCCTGCTCAAAACCCTGTCCTCAGCTTTCTCACAGGTCCTTTGAAGCACTAAAGTGCCACGAGAAGGTCTCCTAATCCTCCTCCTCCTCTCCAATCTCCCTCTTCAGTTCAAACCATCACCTTTTGTCCTGTCCCAACAGGCCCTGCACAAAACTCTGTCCCCAGCTTTCTCACAGGTCCTTTGAAGCACTGAAGTGCCACAAGTGTCTCCTAATCCTCCTCTCCAGCCTGACTCTCCCTCTTTCAGTCTCAATCTATCACCTCCTGTCCTATCCCAACAGGCTCAAAAGGTTCCCAACACCACCAAGTGATTTTGTTTTACCTGCTCAGGGTTCCCCAGCGACATCCTCGGAGCTGGTGCAGAGTTTGCTCTTGGGAGCAAAGCCTGAATCGTTGACTCTGCTTTTCCTGCAACCTCGGGCAGCATCCAAGGGCCCAGCAAGCAGAAAGCTGGGAATGGGGTGGCAAGCAGTGAACCTGAAGCTGTTAGCAGTTGTGCCAGGAGGAAGGCATCTGAGGAATGCAGGCTAAAAGCAGCCTAGAAGTTACCAATGGCTCCGTCAGGTGACTGCAGGAACCTAAAGGCAGAGAGGTTCTTATCTCTGAATGAACAGCTCTGTTCCTAGGACAAAAAAACAGCCAAGCCCCAGCAGAAAGCCTGCTCCACTTGAGGGCAGTTGCTGTGAATAGAGAAAACAGAACCCTCTGTGTTGGTGGAAAGTTATCCTGCCCTGGGAAGGAGCCGGGGGGGAAAGCAACCCCTCCCGGCAGGAGGCTCACTCTGTCTGAACAAACCTGCTGCTGAAGAAGAGATTTCCTGGCCAAAAGCATCAATGCTCTGGAACACCTCACCCCATGAGGACAAAAAGAGGAGCTGAAGCTGCCTCTGGCTTTTAACATACAGCCCAAGGGGCACTGGGTGCAAGCTGAGGTAGAGGAAGATTCGGTTTGAACACGAGGAGGAATTTGGTTTTGCCCTGTGAGGGTGACAGAAGCCAGGAACAGGTTGCCCAAGGTGGGGTTGTGGAGTTTCCCCCCCCTCTGGAGATACTCAAAGTGGAGGTTAGGAAAGGGTTAGGAACAGTGAGGGTGGAGAGACACTGGCAGAGGTTGCCCAGGGAGGTTGTGGAGCACAGGCAGAGGTTGCCCAGGGAGGTTGTGGAGCACAGGCAGAGGTTGCCCAGGGAGGTTGTGGAGCACAGAAGCACCCAACGTGATCAAAGATCACGTTGGGTGCTTCTGTGCTCCACAACCTCCCTGGAGGTGTTCAGGACCAGGCTGGATGAGACCTTGAGCAACCTGTTCTAATGGGAGAGGTCTTTGCCTATGGCAGGGGATTAGACTGGATGAGCTTTGGAGGTCCCTTCCAACCTAAACCATTCTCTGATTCTATATTCAACCCCTGCCTGGATGTGTGCCTGTGTGATGTGCTCTGGGTGATGCTTCTCTGGGCAGGGGTTGGACATGATGAGCTTTGGAGGTCCCTTCCAGTCCCTCACATTCTCTGGTTCTCCAATAGCAGCACAACAACAACAGGTAGGGAAATGCTGTAGGGAAGAAGATCCATTTGAAGCCTCCCTTTGATCAGCTGCACTGAAGCACAGCAGCTCCGTGGAGGAGGAGCTGGGAATGCTGCTGGACGATCCAGGGGCCAGCAGTGTGCCCTTGTGGCCAAGCAGGACAACGATCTCCTGGGGTGCATGGTTAAGGGCTGCTTAGTCTGCAGAGGAGAAGGCTGAGAGGGGATCTAATCAATGTCTCTATCTGAGGCTGGAGGTCAGGAGGGGGGGACAGGCTCTGCTCACTGCTCCCTGGGATAGGACAAGGAGCAATGGATGGAAGCTGCAGCACAGCAGGTTCCAGCTCAGCACAAGGGGAACTTCTTGCCTGGAAGGGTCCCAGAGCCCTGGCACAGGCTGCCCAGAGAGGCTGTGGAGTCTCCTTCTGTGGAGCCTTTCCAGGCCTGTCTGGATGTGTTCCTGTGTGCCCTGAGCTAGCTTGGATGGTCCTGCTCTGGCAGGGGTTGGACTGGATGAGCTCTTTGGGTCCCCTCTAACCCCTGTCACCTGTGAGCCTGTGATCACAAAGGTGTGGCCAGCAGGTCAAGGGAGGTTCTCCTCCAGCTCTCTTCTGCCCCACTTAGACCACATCTGCAGTACTGGGGCCAGTTCTGGTCTCCCCAGCTGAAGAGAGACAGAAAACCAGAGCAGCAGAAGGCTTCCTCAGAGAGGTTTCTCTTCCCTACCTGCTGAACAAATGTTTTCTGTAGGTCTTCTAGGCAGCAGCACCAAAAAAGCCTTTACTTGCTCTAAGCTCTTTGAAATGGAATTACAACAAATCTTCTTAAAGCTGAGGTTACAAAACAAGGCTGAAAATATTTCCCTTGCACAGGTCTCCAAAGCAGAAAAATTGGCCTCTGAGCATCTCCCAGCCCAGGGCCAGATCAGAATGTGCCCTACTACGAAAGAGCTGGTGCTGAGGAGGAGGAGAGGGGGGAGATGTCATAGATGTATCTTCCACAGCATTTGGGAGTGGGGTTGGCAATTCCTTCCCTGAAAAGGGTCGTGCTGGGTGATAACATTGCTGGATGGTAACATGTCTCACCAGCTGGACCCCACTGCACCCACCTGAATCACCCCCAGGGTTGTGCTGAGGCACTGGGGCAGGTTTTCCAGATGAGTTCTGGAAACTCCAAGCCTGGCAGAGTTCAAAGCCAGGTTGGACAGGGCCTTGAGCAAGCAGGTCAGGTAGGGCATGACCCTGCCTATGGCAGAGGGTTTGGAGCTAGGTGATCTTTAAGATCCAAAGCAGTCTGTGGTGCTGATGTTTTCATTCACCCTGTCCTGTATCCTCTCTTCTGTCTGACAGGACAGAGGCAGCTCTGGGAGCAGCAAAGGCTGAGAGCCCTGGGGCTGAGAGCCTGCAGAAGAGCAGCCCCAGAGGGCAGCTGAGCAATGCTCAGCAACAGCTAAAGGCTGGGGGCAAGAGGCTGGGGCCAGGCTCTGCTCAGTGGTGCCCAGGGACAGCACAAGGGGCAATGGGCACAAAGTGGAGCCCAGGAGGTGCCACCTGAGCAGGAGGAGAAAGTTGTTTGTTGTGAGGGTGGTGGAGGCCTGGAGCAGGCTGCCCAGAGAGGCTGTGGAGTGTCCTGTGTGGAGAGCTTCCAACCCCCCTGGGCATTGTGCTGCTGGGCAAGCTGCTGTGGGTGCCCTGCTGGAGCAGGACTTGGGCTGGCTGAGCTCCAGAGGTCACTTCCAACTCCTCCATGCTGGGATTCTGGGATATTTGATCTGTGAAATCAGTCTTTGAGACAGATCAGACCTAAAAGCAGCAGAAAATAGCCCAAGGGTCTTGCCACACTTTGCACATCCCTGCCAGTGCCCATCCACACCTCCGGATGGGTGAGGAAGTGACCTCAGCTCTTGTGATGAGCCTCAAGTCAGGAATCACAGAATCAGGCAGGTTGGAAGAGAGCTCCAAGCTCACCCAGCCCAACCTAGCACCCAGCCCTGGCCAACCAACCAGACCATGGCACTAAGTGCCCCAGCCAGGCTTGGCTTCAACACCTCCAGGCATGGTGACTCCACCACCTCCCTGGGCAGCACCGTGCAGGGGGGAAAAGACCTCAGCTCCTCTCCCAGGCCCTTTCCACCGCTTCCTGCACACATCCAATTCAAAGGTTTGCTTCTGATTTCCCACCCCAAGCTTTGCCTTTTCACGAGAAGCTGAAAGAAGTCCTGCAGTTCCCTGGGACCTTGAAGCTGTTGCCCTCCAAGGTGAGTCTCTCCACTTGCTGGAGGCACAGCATTCTAAGCCAAAGCTCCTTATCAGAAGCAATCAGAATACAAAGGCAGCCTGACAGGTTCCAGAGCTGGAAGCAGCTGAATTGGCTCTGCTTGCAAAATAATTCCCCCAATAGGAGAAGAGGAACAATAGGAGAAGAAAAAAAAAAAAAATCCATGCCAAAGGGGCAGCTGGACCTAAGGGCACCCAGAAGGCAATGGAACTTTGAGCTGAAAGACTGAGCCTTGCAGCTTTGTCAGGCACTTGGGTTCTGCAGAATGGCACTGGAAGGACAAAGGGAAAGCAGAGAAATAACCATCTCTCCCCTTCCTCTTTGGTGGGAAAGGAGTCAAAGTTTCTCTCTACAAGCCCCTATATTACAAGAGGGATGTGGAGATGCTGGGACAGGCTGGAGGGGTGGGCAGGGAGAAACTGAATGAAATTCACCAAGGGCAAGTGTAGAGTCTGGGAAAGAACAACCCCAGGGAGCAGGAGAGGTTGAGGACTGAGCTGCTGAAAGGCAGTGAAGGGGAAAAGGATTTGGGGGTCCTATTTGATTCTGTTCTGGCAGGGAGGTTGGACTGGATGAGCTTTGGAGGCCACTTCCAGCCCCTGGACATTCTGTGGAATGGGGTTAAAGCAAACCCTAGTGGCTCAGAACTGTGTCAAGTAAATGACACAGGAAAGGAAGGAGATCTGAGGAGGAGACTCGGGGGCCAGCAGCCTCACCTCACCGTGGTGACCTTGGGCAAAACCCAGCCCAAGGCTTTGACTTCTTTATCCATAGCAAGGAAAAGACCCAAAAGTAAAAGGGCAGAGCTCAGTTTCCTTACCTTGCAGCCACATTGCCACACTTCATAGCCTGGCTGGTGTCAGCTGCTGGGGATGCCTTGGATGAAAGGTGCTAGAGGAAAGCAGAAGAGCGTTAGGAACTCTTTGTCCTTTCAGGTGTGCAGAGTGTGAAACACATGCAGCAGGCTATGCCTCCAGCAAGGCAACTGCAATGCAGGGCATGGGATTTAGGAGGTGGTTCCATAAATCCCAGAGAGGACAGCAGCTTTGCTGCATCCCACAGGAGCCTGGGATGTCATTTGCACAGCCAGGTTTAGGTTTCAGTTCTCTGGGGGTGGGGATCAAACGTTTTCAACAACTGCATGTTTAGGTTTGGTTCTTCTGTTGTGACTAGGAGGAAGATTTCAATCATGGATTTGTTTGGGTTGGACAAGCCCTCCAAAATCATTCAGCCCAACCCCACCATGGCCACTAAACCATGGCCACAGGCTTCGGGAACACCTCCAGGCATAGGGACTCCACCACCTCCCTGGGCAGCCTGTGCCAGTCTCTGACCACTCTTGCAGTTTCCTCCTCTCCAACGTAACCCTCCCCTGGCACAATTCCAGGCCAGTTCCTCTCCTTCCATCACCTGAGGCTGGGCAGCAGAGCCCAACCCCAGCTGGCTGCAGCCTCCTCTCAGGTGACTGCAGAGAGCAATGAGCTCTGCCCTCAGCCTGCTCTGCTCCACACTGCACACCCCCAGCTCCCTCAGCTGCTTCTCCCCTGCCCTGCTCTCCAGACCCTTCCCCAGCTTCCTTGCCCTTCACCTTCAAAGCAAACTCTCATCCTGTGCATATGATCACCACTTCAGCATTGATGAGATCCCATCTCAGCCTTTTGAGCCACCTGGGCTAGGGAGAGGTGTCCCTGCCCACAGCAGGGAGGATGGAGCTAGATGGTCTTGAAGGTCCCTTCCAACCCAGACCATTCCATGCTAGGATTCCCTTCCCTCAAAATCCTTCTCTCTCATCTCACAGGAAAAATAAAACCCAACCCAACCTGCTTAGTTACAACAGGTGCAGAAGTTTGCAGTGACTCCAGGACTGCTGAGTTCTTCCTTCCCTACCTCCAGAGAAGAAAAAGAGGAAGTTTGGATCCATTTCCTACTTTCAGCCTGGATCCTTCCCAAGAACATTTGGCTATACCTTGGAATATCCTGGCCAGAGATTGTATTTCAGAGAACATTTCCCCTCCAGGTTCCACTCAGAATTTGATTGATTTTTGATGTTTGACAAGAATTTGCTCACTCCAGCGGAGAACTCCTTGAAAACCTTTCCATAAAGGTCTCACATTACCCTTGCTCCTCTTACTCTTGCCTTTGTTTTCTCTCAGGGAGAGAACAGGATTAAAGATGCTTCTCTTACTCTTTTTTTTTCCCCAAGGGAAAGAAGAGGATTAAAGATGCTCCTCTTACCCTCACTCCTGCTTTTCCTCAGGGAGAGAAGAGGATTAAAGATGTTCCTCTTATTCTTGCTCCCATTTTCCCTCAGAGAGAGAAGAGGATTAAAGATGCTCCTGTTACTCTTGGTCTTCTTACTCTTGCTTTTGTTTTCCCTTAGGGAGAGAAGAGGATTAGAGATTCTCCTGTTACTCTTGTTCCTCTTACCCTTATTCCTCTTATCCATGCTTTCTTTTCCCCAGGGAAAGAAGAGGATTAAAGATTCTCCTCTTACTCTTGGTCCTCTTTCTCTTTTTTCCCCAGGGAAAGAAGAGGATTAAAAATGCTCCTCTTACTCTTGCTCTTTTTTTCCTCAAGGAGAGCAAAGGACTAAAGATGCTCCTCTTACCCCTGCTTTCTTTTCCCCAGGGAGAGAAGAGGATTAAAGATGCTACCGAAAGAGCATCACTTCCACACAAGGTGATCAGACCACAGCAGTTCCCATGGGATCAGCCAGCTTGCATTCCAACTCCTCCCCCCAAGCCCACCGTTGTTTCCTCCATGCCCCTCTGCTGTCTTCTATCTCCCTTGTCAAGACAGGTTTCCACACCTCATGTCACCCAGAACCCCAGGGGTCCTGGCCCAGAGGGTGAAACAATAACTGGTGAAGCCTGCTAATGAAGGGAGGGGTTTAAAATGATGAATTTCTCCTCTTTGGCTTTGCTGCAGGCACAGACTCACAGAACCTTACAGGTTGGAAGGGACCTCCAGGGATCAGCCCAACCCTTCTGCCAGAGCAGGAGCACCCAGGGCAGCTCACACAGGAACACATCCAGGTGGGTTTGGAAAGTCTTCAGAGAAGGACACTCCACAACCTCCCTGGGCAGCCTGCTCCAGGGTTCCAAGCACCCTTGCCAGTCCTGGCAGCTGGCAATTCGCTTGCTCTCAACATCCAGTACCCAGGCACAAGACAGCTGCACTCTTGCTGGAGTCAGCTGCAAAACCATCAGAGGAATTCCAAAGCCTCTTTTAAGAGCTCTCTCTCCTGGCAGAGCTGCAGGGGAACTCTCCTCAGCCACTTTCCAGCCCTCCCTCTGCTGGCAGAGCTGCAGGGGACTCTGCTCAGCCTCTTTCCAGCCCTGTCTCTCTCCCAGCAGAGCTGCAGGGGACTCTCCTCAGCCTCTTTCCAGCCCTTTCTCGCTCCCAGCAGAGCTGCAGGGGACTCTCCTCAGCCACTTTCCAGCCCTGTCTCTCTCCCAGCAGAGCTGCAGGGGACTCTGCTCGAAGCTCAGCGTTATTCTCCAGCTGTATAACCCAACATGTCAATAATTCTCCCCGGTGCTACACTGCCTTAATCTCCAAGTTTTTCAGGCCAGATGGTGCTTGGAGTGAAGCAGATTTCACAGATCTGAGGTAATTTGGGCTGCATGGAATTATAAACTTTTCGAGTGCTGCTTGTGCAGGCAGTTCATACTTTGACCAGGTTTTGATCCCTATCTATTTTTATACCTTTAGACACCTGTCCACTCACAGAATTTCTTAGACTGGAAAAGACCTTCAAGGTCATTGAGTCCAATCATTAGTTTCACACTGACAAGTCCCCGACTAAACCAAACCCCTCAGCACAACATCTCATCACTATGAATTGCTGTGGTTGGAAAGGACCACCAGGATCCAACCTTCATCCCAGCATCCTTCAGCACCAGACCACAGCCTCAAGCACCACATCCACTCTCCTTTTAAACACCTCCAGGGATGCCGACTCCACCACCTCCCTGGGCAGCCTGTTCCAGTGCCTGACCACCTGCTCAGTGAAGAACTTCCTCCCCACATCCAATCTAAACCTCCTCTGATGCAACTTGAGGCCGCCTCCTCGTATCCTATCGTTAGTAATTCAGGAGAAGAGACCAGCTCCAGCCTCACTACAGCCTCCTTTTAGGTAGGGAGGTTGTAGTGAGGAGATCAGGCAATACAGACAGGTAAGATTGGATAAGCTCTCTCACATACTACCTATCCAAAACCCTCCTCTGTTTTTTCAGTGCCCCCCTTAATAAAGTGCATTCCCTATGAGACAAGCACATTTGTAACAGGTACAGACACTTAGATGGATTTGGAAGTTTACTGCAAGCTTCTGCATCCAAAGTTCTTTGTCATTTTGAGTAGCTGATCTGCATTTGAACCACCCTTTAAATTTGGTGGGGTTTAGGGTTATCTGTCAGTCCTGGAACATTTCTTATTCCCAAGTGATTAATATTTTAACTGGAACTTTACAGTGTTAGTACAGGACACAGAGACAACGTCAGACTGCAGTCTCTCACCCCTGCAAATGGGTAACTGGTCCCCAGATCTATCTCTTGACCTACAGCTTGGGACATGGCTTGCTGTAGGTTTGCAAAAGGCAGAACTGTCAGGCAGCAAGACCTTAGTGGTGACTCCATGATCTACTGTGGTGACTCCATGATCTACTGTGGTGAGCTAACAGCTCTCAATACAAAAGCAACCCCCAAGGTTTCTGTGCAAGAGCTGCTCCAGAACAATCCAATCCTAAATCCTGACACTTAGCATTCTTCAACATCAGAAGCCAGATCCGTGAGGATTTCATCACTTAAACGGCTTCACATGGAAACAAAACAAGAGCTAACAAGGCACAAAAGGGCTTCACACCCCAAATACCGAACACACTCATCGCCGCCGTGATGCTGTCAGAAGCTGCTGGTTTCAAAGTGCTGCTTAATGAGCTTTCGAAGCTGTGACAGAATTGCCCTGACTGAGGATGTTGGAGAGGAGAAAACAACTTGAGGGGGGAGTTGTTAGGACACATTACTAAAGGCATAAGTGCCTATTGCTGTTCAAAGGGAGGGAAAGGCTAAACGGAGCAGAGCAGGTAGGGCTACAGGGTGCGGGGTGGGTGTCTCTGGAGGTGAAAATTGGACTTGGCAATGAGCGAACACCAACGCGGCAGCCCCTGGAGGGCTCCCGAAACCCTTGAGCGTCCCACGACTCGTCCCAGCTACCAGACAACTCACTCCACAGGTTTTAATACAGCTAACAGCTCCCCGCGGCTGCTTTGTCAAAGCTCTCCTAATGGGGGACAGCCGGGCAGGGGGGGGAGTGGGGAGAGAGGGGAGGCCGCCCGGAGAGGGGAGGTGAGGGGGGAGAGAGAGAGGGGCGGCCGCCCGGGGACAGGAGAGAGGGTCAGCCGTCGAAATCACAAAACCACGTTAGAGGTTGGAAAGGACCCCTCTAGAAACCGTCCAGTCCAACTGCCCTGCAGAGCAGCATCTCCCAGGGCAGGCCTAGGTGATGAGCTGTTCCCCCCATGGTGATCGCCTCCACAGCACAGGCGCTGGCTGAGCAAGAGGAGGGAAGAGAAGGATGCCTGAGCCCTAAAACGAGTCAGGAGCACGGCAGGACCGAAGCGCTCAAGCTGTCACCCGGCGCACCGCAGGCGCTTTGAGCCGTCTCCCGTTCCTCACCAGCGCCCTCGCAGTGCCTTTGGACAGGTACCAGCCCCAAGCTGCCAGCACAGACAGAGACGCACTCCTAAAGGCTTCTCTTTCTACCCTCTCACAAACCTCTTCCATCATTCCCCGTCTGGATCTGCCGCTCCAAACTCCTTTCCGGGCGGTAATGTATGCATGGGCGCAAAGCGTCGGAGGAGCTGCGCTCTCCCACTTAGTTATTCAGACCTCTCAGAAGAGAAACCTCTGCGAAAAAAAAAACAACAATCCATGAATAATTGAAGGCAAATTGCTGCTCTTTAGAGAAACGCCGCTAAAAATCCACTGGAGTTGTCACTTCCCCCCCCCCCAACCCCGCTCCTTCCATCCCCCCCTCGTCTGTGGTATGCGAAGCTGGCGGCTGGGTGCAGAGCCTTGTCAAGGCGAGCGGACGGCACAGGCAGTTACCCTGGAGTTGTCATGTGGAATCAAGCAAACAAATATCCTCTCTCCATTATCCTCTCCACTTCCCACCCCCCCCCCCAAAAAAAAACCAACCCAACCAAACCTCCAGCAGCAACTCAGAACCAGATCAGAACTAATTCCCCCTTGTGAAAGCTTAACTCCGGCAGCAGCTTGAGCGAAAACAACTCCGAGCTGGATATGGAATTTGAATTAGTTAAAAGGATTTATCAACAGCCAGTGGTTACACTCAGTTAATTAATAACCTGCTTAAGTGTAACGAGGAAATTGCAGAAGTTAATATTACTTATGGGGCCTCTCTTCAGAAGGCTCCAAGAAGGTTGGACACTTTCAGTGTCTTCAGAGGAACATTGGCCAGAAGGAAAACGAGGAGAGAGCAGGACACAGGAGGAAATGATCCTTCCAGCTGACACTGCTTGTAATCACCCCCTCCCTCAAGAGAGGAGAGTAGGAGAGTGAACCAGGTTGGAAGAGGGCTCCAAGCTCAGCCAGCCCAACCTAGCACCCAGCCCTGCCCAACCAACCAGACCATGGCACTAAGTGCCCCAGCCAGGCTTGGCTTCAACACCTCCAGCCACGGCCACTCCACCACCTCCCTGGGCAGCCCATTCCAATGCCAATCACTCTCTCTGCCAACAACTTCCTCCTCACATCCAGCCTCAACCTGCCCTGGCACAGCTTCAGGCTGTGTCCCCTTCTTCTGTCCCTGGCTGCCTGGCAGCAGAGCCCAACCCCACCTGGCTACAGCCTCCCTGCAGGGAGCTGCAGCCAGCAATGAGCTCTGCCCTGAGCCTCCTCTTCTGCAGGCTGCACACCCCCAGCTCCCTCAGCCTCTCCTCACAGGGCTGTGCTCCAGGCCCCTCACCAGCCTCATTGCTCTTTAGGTGTGACCACCTTCTGCTGGAGGTGTGGAAGCCAAGCCTGGATGGGGCAGTTAGTGCCATGGTCTGGTTGATTGGATAGTGCTGGGAGATAGGTTGGGCTGGATGAGCTTAGAGCTCTCTTCTAACCTGTTTGGTTCCACAATTCTCTGCTGGGCAGTATGTGGCACCTAACCCTGCACTGGCAATGTCCCAGCACTGACATTTTTAACTCCTACCAGCCAAAATAACAGCAAAAGACCCAATTCTCAGAACAGCACAGAGCCAGGCTGGGCACTCTGGGCCAGCAGCTGGAGGGAAAGAAAGATTGTTTGCCCAGAGGTATCCAGGAGGCAGATCTGTATCCTCCTTCTCTGGGCTTTTCTCCTTCTGTGATGCAGAAAAAAATGATAAATCACAGAGACCTTAAATAAACGATGGAGTTCCATTAAAAAGAAACAACTCTGCTCCACTGAAGATGCTCTCAGCCACAGGAGGCCTCAGATCTGATGGCAAATCCTCCAAACAGCTTCCTTCTGTTTACTGCTGATCATTGCCCCGTGGCCTCTGCACTCAAATACCAAGTTAATGGTGGGTGAAGACAGTTTGAATGAGGTTGTGCTCTGGTGGGACCTCCCCTGCGGTGCGGGGGCCAGCCCTGGAGCCCTCAGCACAAGAAGGATGTGGAGGAGGTCACAGAAATGATCTGAGGGTGTAGCTGCCCTGCTGCGAGGGCAGACTGAGAGAGCTGAAGGTGTCTTTGACACACACCCCCAACTCAGACATTGGTCAGCATTGCTCAGCTGCCCTCTGGGGCTGCTCTTCTGCAGGCTCTCAGCCCCAGGGCTCTCAGCCTTTGCTGCTCCCAGAGCTGCTCCAGGCCCCTCAGCAGCTTTGCAGCTTTCCCTGGACCCTCTCCAGCAGTTCCCTGTCTCTCCTGAACTGAGGAGCCCAGAACCGGACCCAAGACTCCAGCTGTGGCCTCACTAGGGCAGAGTAAGGAGAAAGGAGAATCTCCTTCAGCCTGCTGACCCCCCCTTCTTGCTGCATCCCAGGACACCGTTTGCCTTCTTGGCCATGGGAGACAACAAGGTCACCATGACCAGCAGTGCCAGCTCCTTCTCCTTGGAGCTGCTCTCCAGCAGGTTCCCCCTCCCCTGTTGTTCCTCCCCAGGAGCAGGACCCTACCCTTGCCCTGGTTGAACTTCCTGAGGTTGCTCTGCCCCAGCTCTGCAGCCTGAGCAGGTCTGGCTGAGTGGCAGCACAGCCTGGGGGGTGCCAGCCTCTGCTCCCCGCAGCAAACTGACCCAGAGTTCCCTCCAGGTTGCTGCTGAAGATCCATTTCCCTATCTGAAAAGGGAGATGTTAATTTATGAAAGTAGTTTTTCTCCATCCTAGAGGGAAAAAACCAAACACCACCAACCCACAAACCAACCAACCAAAACGAAACCAAGCGAAGAAAAACCCCAAACGAGCCTCTTGGGTTTAACTTTTCTGCCGGCAGCTGCAACGAATCCCTGCCCCTTTGTTTAAACTAAGCCCTGAACGTATTTGTTTTGTCGGAGGCTTCTTAAAACACAAACATCTCGTTAGCAGGGAGCCAGGCTATTGTTCTCCTTCCGACTAATTGGGGGAGAGAAAGAGACTGTTCCATATTCCTTGCGTTTAGCCTCCCCGAGTCGTCTCCTCCTCCAGCCACACAAAGCTCCTTCAGCCTCCTACCCACCCCTGCTGACAGCTGCAGCGCTCCTCTTGCAGAAGTTGGCTTGCAAATAATTCAACAAGGGTTGCAGAGTGACAGTGGAGGGGGGGGGGGGTGATAGCTCTATTAATTTCACAGCCAGCCTGGAGTCTCTTTCATTTAAGGGCTTCATAAAACCCAGCAATAAAAAAAAACAATGGAAGAACAAAAACAAGCCCAAGGGCTTCACAGCCCTGTGCCAGGAGTCTGCCCTGCACCAAGAGGCAGCCAGGGAAAAGCAAGAGGAGTTGGAGAGTGCACAGGATGAGCTGGGATGGAAGGGACTTCCTCAGGTCGTTCAGTCCAACTCCCCCCCCTCCAGCAAGCAGAGACAACCCCAACTATGTCAGGCTGCTCTTTAAGCCCCACCAAGCCTGACTCTGAATGTCTCCACGGATGGGGCTTCCTCCACCACCTCCCTGGGCAGCTCTCAGAACCTTTTAGGGGAAGAAGTTTCTTCTAATGTCCAACCTAAACCTCCCCAGTGCAGCTTGAGGCCATTTCCTCTTCTCCTAGCACTTGTTCCTTGGGAGAAGAGCCCAACCCCACCTGGCTCCAGCTTCCGTTCTGGCAGCTGTAGAGAGCAATGAGCTCTGCCCTCAGCCTCCTCTTCTCCAGGCTGAACACCTTCACCTCCCTCAGCTGCTCCTCCCCAGCCCTGTTCTCCAGACCCTTCCCCCCTGCTGCCCTTCTCTGGACCCTTTCCAGCCCCAGAATGTCCTTCTCGGAGCGAGGAACCCAAAATGGAGCCCAGGACTCAAGGTGTGACCTCACCAGTGCCCAGCACTTGGCGGGGGGGATGGGGGGTGGGGTGCTGGAGAGGGAATCACTTCCCAGCTCCTGCTGGGCACATCATTGGTGCTGTAAAGCCTTCCTGAGCACCTCCCGGCCCCCCTGAACATCCTGAGCAGCTCCAAGGGCCCCTCCTGAACATCCCCAAGCCACTTTACCTGAGCACCTCCAAGCTCCCTTCCTGAACAGCTTCAAACCCCTTCCTGAGCGCCCTCAAGCCCCCCTCCTGAACACCTTCAAGCCTCCCTTCCTGAACAGCTTCAAACCCCCTCCTCAACATCCCCCATCTCCTGAGCACCTCCAAGCATCCCTCCCTAAACAGCTTTAAATCCCTTCCTTAGCATCCCCAAGCCCCCCTTACCTGAGCACCTCCAAGCTCCCCCTAACCTGAGCAGCTTCAAACCCCTTCCTGAGCAGTTCCAAGCCTCCTTCCTGAATGCCTCCAAGCCCCCTCCTGAGCACCCCCAAGCCCTTGATGAATTTAGCATCATCTCCACCTCCACTTCGCAGCCCTGCCAGGGAAGGGTTAACTCCAGGCATCTCTGCAGAGCAAGGACTCGATTTAAGCGGGCGAGGCAGCAAAGCAAATTCACTTAAAGACAACTCGTGGGGCTGCTGCATTATTCATTGGGTTTTTTTTTGGGGGGGAGGGAGGCGATGTGACAGTAGAACAAAACTGTAGCCATAAATAGGTAATGTGGTAACACCACTTCTTAGTGCCCTCCGCATTTCTGAGCTAATTGGGCTGCCTCTCACCGCATTATCCTCTCTTTAGTCTCTCTTCTCTGTTTTGGGTTTTCTGGGTTGGGTTTTTCTAAAGTGGGTGTCACAAAATGCAGTTTGTGACACAGGAGATCTGTTGAGTGTAGGAGTGGAGACACCAACTGGCCCCGGGGTAAAGTTCTCTGGGTTTCAGCTGTTTCTGGAAAGGTTGTTTCTTCCCCACCCCCTTCCTCTTCCTGGTTTCTAAAAGGATTTTCAAGTGCTTGGCCCACAGAGGAACGGTGAATTCTTCTTCACTAAGCTTAACAGCATCTGGGTTCTAACTAGGTGAGAATGAATCATAGAATGGGTTAGGGACCTCAAAGCTCAGCCAGTTCCAACCCCCTGCCATAGGCAGGGACATCTCCCACTAGAACAGGTTGCTCAAGGTCTCATCCAGCCTGGTCCTGAACTCCTCCAGGGAGGTTGTGGAGCACAGAAGCACCCAACGTGATCCAAAGCCCATCCCAAGCATACCTGATTTGCAGCAGGGTTGCACCAGAGCCAGGAACCAGCAATGAGGCTACAGCACAGCTCCAAAGCCCATCCCAAACGGACTTGATTTGCAGCAGGGTTGGACTCAATCTCTAGAAGTCTCTTCCAAACCTCAGCATCCCACAACGCAGGGAACAGGGGTAGAGGCAGGCTATAAAGCCTCTCCATGAAGGGTCCACCCAGGAGCCAAGCTGCTAAGCCTAAGGTCAGCATCAGACTGAGGTTTATATAAGAGTGAGGGACTCCATCTGGAGCTGAGCTGGGCAGGTGTGAGTGGAGGCTCCAGGTGAAGCTGGTCAAGTCCATTAAGGACTATTAGTGCCCTCAGACCACAAACACTTTCCAGGTTTCATTACCCCTTTGAACAAATGGCATTGACCTTCCCCAGTTATGAAGAGCATTCATAGATGATTTTTACCCTCCCCAGGTGCCTGTAGGATCTCTCCAGCCACTGCCCAGCCTCATGCCAGTTCTGGGTTGGGTACCACATGGGTTACTTACACCAAGAAGTCTTTTCCTTAGGCAGTGAGGAGGTGTAGGAGATGATTCCTCTGCAGCCCACCTCCTCTTACCATACAGGTGGCTCCTTCCAGCCTGCTCCCTTCTTCTCCTGCCAAGATGCCCAATTTCACTGGCACAGGTGAGGAGACTCCAAGCAGCAAGCCTGTGACAAGAGGCACCACCTGAGCAGCTCAGCCCAAACGTGGCAAGGCATGGGGTGTGTTGGACTGGGTGACCTTTAAGGGTCCCTTCCAACCCAAAGCATTTTGTGACTTTGTGTCACAGAACCTCCTCCTTCCACAGGTCTGTGCTGCCACACAAAACATTACCACAGGCACATGCAGGCTGGCAAAGCCTCTCAGCAGCACCAAGTCCACCCTAGAACCCTGCTCTACAAGATTTGCCTTAAACCATAGCCCCAAGCACCACATCCAAACCACCCTTAAGCACATCCAGGCTGGGTGACTCCACCACCTCCCTGGGCAGCTCATGCCACTCCCTGACCACTCTCTCGCTGAAAAACTTCTTCCTAATGTCCAACCTAACCCTCCCCAGGCTCAGCCTGAGGCCATTCCCCCTTGTTCTGTCTCCAGTTCCCTGTGAGCAGAGCCCAGCAGCAGCCTTTCCACAATGTCCCTTCAGGTAGCTGTAGACAGCAATGAGGTCTTCCCTCAAGCCTCCTCTACCTCACACTAACCCCCCTCGGTCTCTCCTCATCAGATTTATTCTCCAGGCCCTTCCCCAGATTCGTTGTCCTCCTCTGGACCTGCTCCAGCACCTCCACATCTCTCTTGCTTTTTGCCCATCAGCACCAAGTGAGCCTCATGGACACAAACGAGGAACCTGACAGCGCCAGACAAACGCTGCTGGGCTGCCAAATCCAAGCCTGCATCCCGGCTTGAGCAGCAATTAACCAGGAACAATGCAGCTACCCGGAGCCTGCCTGTAATCGTGCTCCCAGCCCTGTGCTAATTAGCCAGGCTGCAAGGAACTACAGCAAGGCTAAGCCTCGGCGAGAATGAAGAAGTGAAACTGTATTAAAAATGCAGGGAAATTCACTGCTTCCTATCGGAACACTCTGAAATATTCATGCCCCAAAGTACAGCTCCTACCCAGATTCTTCGTTAGGCTCCTTTCTGTCATGCAGCTCCAACTGTCACTACTGAGCCAATCCAAATACGGGCTCAGACTCCTGCCAGTGGCACCCAGCGACAGGACAAATGGCAATGGGAACAAACTGGAACCCAGGAGGTGCCACCTGAAGAGGAGGAGAAACTTCTTCGTTATGAAGGTGACAAAACACTGGAGCAGGCTGCTAGAGAGGTTGTGGAGTCTCCTTCTCTGCAGAGCTCCCCACCCATGCCATTGTGCTGCTGGGCAAGGATGCAACCTTGGAAGAGGTTCTCCCCTTCTACTCTGCCCTGCTGAGGACACATCTGGAGAGCTGTGTCCAGGTCTGAGCTCCTCAGTTTGAGAGGGAGCTGTCAGAGAGAGTCCAAGGGGGGCTATGAGGATGATGAAGGAATCAGAGTGTGTCTGATGAGGAGAGGCTGAGAGCCCTGGGGCTGGTGAGCCTGGAGAAGAGCAGCCTGAGAGAGGATCTTATTAATGCCTATAAACACCTGAAGGTGTCAAGAGGAAGGTGCCAGGCTCTTTTCAGTGGTGCCCAGGGTCAGGAGAAGGGGCAATGGGCACAAATGGGAGCCCAGGAGGTTCCACCTGAGCAGAATTTTCTTTGATATGAGGGTGCTGGAGGCGTGAAGCTGTTGTGGGTACCCTGCATTAGGAGGCTGCACCTCCAATCCTGGCTTCAGTTTTGGGGCCCTGAGTAAAGGACATTGAGGGGCTGGAGTGTGTCCAGGGAAAGGGAATTAAGCTGGTGAAGGGTCTGGGAAGGAGCAGCTGAGAGACCTAGGGGTATTCAGCCTGGGGAAGAGGAGGCTGAGGGCAGACCTCATTGCTCTCTGCAGCTCCCTGAGAGGAGGCTGGATGCAGGTGGGGGTTGGGCTCTGCTCCCAAGGAGCAAGCAACAGGACAAGCACAAATGGCTTCAGGTTGTCCCAGGGGATGTTTAGGTTGGATGTGAGGAACAATTCCTTCCCCAAAAGGATTGTCCAGCCCTGGCCCATGCTGCCCAGGGCAGTAGTGGAGTTCCCAGCCCTGGAGGGATTTCAAATCTATCCACGGAGCTGTGGTGCTGAGGCCCAGGGTTTGGTGCTGACCTGGCAGTGCTGGGGTAAGGCTTGGACGCGGTGATCTTGAAGGTCTCTTAGAGCCACCAGACCGTTGAGGCTGACACAGACGTCTAAGACCCTCGAGTCCAAGCTAACCCATCCCATGCCCCTGCACGTTCCCAGGGATGGAGCCACCTCCCTCTGCAACCTGCCCCCCGGATCCCTGCCGCGGCCCGGCCTGCTCTCACCGCCGCCTGCCCGCAGAGGGCGCCCTGGCTCCGCCGCTGAATGGCTGCGGCGGCGGCGGGGGGAAGAGGAGGGGCGGCGGCGGCAGCGGGCAGCAGCTCGGTCCGGTTGGCTCCTTGGCCTGCTCCTTCCCTCTCTCTCCCGGGCAGCCACTGGCGTGGGGGCTGCGGCATCGTAACCCGCTCCTTGTCCGCAGCGTCTTCCGTGAGGCCAAACCGTTCTCCGGTAGCAGCGGCGGCAGCGGGAGGTGAGCGGCGCCGGGCGGGTCCGGACGGATCCTCGGAACTGGAGCAGCGGCTCTCGCCAGGTCGGTGCCTGCCCCGCTCGGGTGTGTGTCTGCGCTTCCCCCGGCAGGCCGGCTGGGGCTCCAGTCCCCCTCTTTTTCTGCCGTGTGCGTGGAGCCAGAGGATCGCTGCTCCTTCTTAAAGCCGCCGTTAATTGTTACTCCTCGAACGCTGCCGTCCCCGTTCCCGGTTCCGTCGGAGGAGACCGAATGCTGGCAACGTCTGGGCTGTGGGGGAACAGGCCCGGGGGGCAGCAGGCTCTGCAGGAGGTCAGCACCAGGCGCTGCCTCCCGCAGCCGCCGCCTCCCGCAGCCGCCTTCCCCCCGGGGGCTGCTGCCTCCCGCAGCCGCCGCCTCCCGCAGCCGCCTTCCCCCCGGGGGCTCCTGCCCGGCGCTGCGGCGCTTGCGGCTGGCCCTGCGGGAGGGCAGCTCCTCTGCTCGCTGCCTTCGGGGGGTTGTTGTGTGAGCCAAGTCGGAAGGGTTTACGTAGAATCGTAGAACGGTTTGGGGTGGAAGGGACCTCAAAGATCGTCTGGAGGTTTCGTGAGAACTGGGCTTGGTTTCCAGCTAAGGTTTGGTCCTGCTTTGCCATCCTCTATTGTCCTGCTTTGTCACCTCTGAAGAGGTTCTCCTCCCCCTCTACCCTGCTGAGGACACATCTGGAGAGTTGTGTCCAGTTCTGAGCTCCCCAGTTCTAGAGGGACACAGAAGTGCTTGAGAGAGTCCAGCAGAGCTAAGTCAGAGGGGTTTCATAGAATCCCAGACTGGTTTAGGTTGGAAGTGACCTCAAAGATCAGCTGGAGGTTTTGTGAGGACTGAATGTGGCTTCTAGCTAAGGTTTGGTCATGCTTTGCCATCCTTTACCGTCCTGCTTTGTCACTGCTGAAGAGGTCCTTCTCCCCTTCTACTCTGCCCTGCTGAGGACACATCTGGAGAGTTGTGTCCAGGTCTGAGCTCTTCAGTTTGAGAGGGAGCTGCCAGAGAGAGTCCAAGGGGGGCTATGAGGATGATGAAGGAATCAGAGTGTGTCTGATGAGGAGAGGCTGAGAGCCTTGGGGCTGGTGAGCCTGGAGAAGAGCAGCCTGAGAGAGGATCTTATTAATGCCTATAAACACCTGAAGGTGTCAAGAGGAAGGTGCCAGGCTCTTTTCAGGGGTGCCCAGGGTCAGGGCAAAGAGCAGTGGGCACAGATAGGAGCCCAGGAGGTTGCATCTGAAGAGGAGAAGAAATTTATTTGTTGTGAGGGTGGTGGAGGCCTGGAGCAGGCTGCCCAGAGAGGCTGTGGAGTGTCCTTGTGTGGAGAGCTGCCAACCCCCCCTGGGCATTGTGCTGCTGGGCAAGCTGCTGTGGGTGCCCTGCTTTAGCTTCCAACCCCCCCATGGCATCATGCTGCTGGGGGTGCCCTGCTGGAGCATCCATTTGGTTTTTTTTATCAGAAAGCAAGCAAAACTCTTCCTTTTCTTGCCCTTTGTTTTGGCAGGGGGTTGGACTGGATGATCTCCAGAGGTCCCTTCCACCCCCTGCCATGCTGTGATTCCACCTGCACAACCAGGGCCATGTAAAATGTGTTTTGAGAGCAGCTGGAGATAAGATTGCAATGGTTTAACACAGAGAAGCCTTTGCAGAAGCCCTCAATTACTCCATAGCTTAGCTCTGCTTTTCCTCCAAGAGTAACTGAAGTGTGAATGCTGTGCAAACCCAACAGCCCTTTGGATTTCAAACTGTTCTTAGCTGCTGTTTAGGGCACTTGCAGATCTGCCAACCACACATCTCTGACCTCTTTACCTATTCCCAGCCACATCTGCTTGTTTGACATCCAGGAGCACGCAGCAGCGTGGATGTTGAGAGCGGCTGGCAAGGCAGAGGGTCTGTGGCAAGCCTTGCCCAAGCTGCAGGGCAAGTTTGCTTTGCTTCCTCCCTTTCTGATTGAGTCCAGCATTATTCACCACTGGAGTACCTGCAGGGGCCTGCAAGGAGGCTGGGGAGGGACTTCTGCCAAGGGCTGGCAGTGCCAGGATGAGGGACAATGGCTTTGAGCTGGGAGAGGGGAGATGAGGAAGAAACTCCTGGGAGTGAGGGTCAGGAGACACTGGCACAGGCTGCCCAGGGAGGCTGTGGATGCCTCCTCACTGAGGGTGTCCAAAGCCAGGAGAGTGAGAGTGGAGATGAGGAGGAAACTCTTGGGGTGAGGGTTGGGAGACACTGGCACAGGCTGCCCAGGGATGCTGTGGATGCCTCCTCTCTGGGGGGGTCCAAAGCCAGGAGAGTGAGAGTGGAGATGAGGAAGAAACTCCTGGCAGTAAGGGTCAGGAGGCACTGGCACAGGCTGTCCAGAGAGGCTGTGGATGCCTCCTCCCTGGGGATATGTCCAAGGCCAGGTTGGATGAGGTAACCTAGTTGAGAGGTGTCCCTGCCCATGGTGGGCAGGTTGGAGTAGATGATCTCCGAGGTCCTTTCCAGCCTGAGCCATTCTGTGGTAAGAGAACTTCTTCATGCTGGAGTCCAGCTGCAGCTGGGATGCTTAGGTGTGGATTTAAGCACCAAGTTAACCTTGAATTTCTCAGGGGTGGCTTTAAAATACCACCTTCAGTCTTCCTTCCCTTGCAATGGGCTTGCAGGGGGCTGCAGCTCAATCAGACCTGTGAGAATATGTGTTCAAATGCTCAGGAGTGGTGGAAATGTCCCACCTAAACCCTGCCTCCTGTCTGTGCTTTGATGTTTTTACTGGGTGGGGTTAAAAATTGCCCCCTCCTCAGCTCTCAAATAGCAAAGCCTGGGAAGCTTCACTTGAAGCTTTACCCACAGCTTTGTGTTTGGAACTTCAAAACTTCATCTGCAAGCTGCCCACCCAGTGCAATAACTGCCCCAGGGTAGGGCAAAGTTTGATGGTCTTTCTTTTTCCCTCCTTGAACTGGGGTAGGTGCAGTGCTGGCAGCTCCTCTCCTGAGAAGCAGCCAGGCTCTGCAGGAAGCTCCTTCCAGCCCTTAGCACCCCAAGAGCCCTCAAGTCTCATGAGGGAAAAAGGTTTCTGGACAAGCAGCAAAGTGACTCTTGGCTTTGCAACGAGTCACACTCCCTGGAAACGAACTTGGTGCAACTGGGTCAAGCTTTCAGAGTGCTTTGGTGCATAGGGAGGGTGTGACAAGGGTTAGGGCCACCAGATGAGGCTCTCCAGGAACCCCTCTGCCTTCCCACAGGGAGTAGGATGGGGGGAAGGGAGAGAGGCTCATGGGGTGGGAAATAAACTGAGCCAGCTGCAGTGGGTGGCATAGAACCATAGAATCCAGCAGGTTGGAAGAGAGCTCCAAGCTCCTCCAGCCCAACCTAGCACCCAGCCCTGGCCAACCAACCAGACCATGGCACTAAGTGCCCCAGCCAGGCTTGGCTTCAACACCTCCAGGCACAGCAACTCCACCACCTCCCTGGGCAGCCCATTCCAATGCCAATCACTCTCTCTGCCAACAACTTCCTCCTCACATCCAGCCTAGACCTGCCCTGGCACAGCTTCAGGCTGTGTCCCCTTCTTCTGTCGCTGGGTGCCTGGCAGCAGAGCCCAACCCCACCTGGCTACAGCCTCCCTGCAGGGAGCTGCAGACAGCAATGAGGTCTTCAGGAGCAGGCTGAAGGACCTACAGATTCCAGCCTCTTCTTGCCTGGCTGCTGTCCCAGGAGGATTCTGTCCCTTCTGCCATCCATCCCCACCCCTGTGTTCTTGAGTCCAGTTCCAAAACTCAGCTTCCAAATCCAGTTCCTCTCTGCTGCTGAGTCCAGTCTGGGACTTGCCCAGTGGCTGCCCCCAGCATCACTGGTGCCAGTGGTGCCATCCTGGCCATCAGAGGTTGGGTTCCACATTGGTTTGTGTCTCTATCCCACTGCATTGTTCTTTTCTCCATCTCAGCTGGTTCAGCACTGATGAGATCCCCCTCAGGCTGCTCTTCTCCACACTAAGCACCCCCAACTCTCTCAGCCTTTCCTCCTCCCAGAGCTGTTCCAGCCCCCTCAGCAGCTTTGCAGCCCTTTGCTGTGCCCTCTCCAGCAAGTCCCTGCCCTTCTCAAACTGGAGGAGACCCCAGCTGGGCCTAGTAGTCCAGACCTGACCTCTTCAGGGCAGAGCAGAGGGGAAAGGATCTGTGTGAAGAGCTGAGGGATGCCAGGACCCACCAAGTAGTTTATCTTCCCTTCTGTAGGGCAGAACCCTAAGCAAGCATTGTGCTGTGAATGTCTAACTCACAGAGCCTCTATCTGTTTCTTTCTGGTTTGGCAGGTTCCTGCTTGGGATTGGGAAGAGCTGTGAGCTGCAGCATCCATCTGGATGCAGAGGGACATTCCAGGCCTCACTAAAACCCACTTGTGGATTTGCACAGAGTGAGGACATGGAAGCAGAAATCAGCTTTGGCAACTGAAGCCCACAGGAGTGATGGCTTCCCAACTGTCTGCACAGCCTTCCCACAGCTGCCCAGGAGAGAGGAGGGGATTGTGCTTGAATGGAACCCCTTGGATGTGGCATCTCCTGGAGGAACATGTGGAGAACCCCTGGGAGTACTGGAGTGTGGTCCTGGGGCTGGCTTCCATTGGCTGCTTTCTGTTTGCTGCTCTCCTGTGAGCTGAGAGCCTTCATCACAGAACCAGTCAGGGTTGGAAGGGACCACAAGGACCATCCAGCTCCAACCCCTCTGCCATGCCCAGGGACACCTCACACCAGAGCAGGCTGCCCACAGCCTCAGCCAGCCTGGCCTTAAACACCTCCAGGGATCAGGCTTCCACCACCTCCCTGGGCAACCCCTGCCAGGCTCTCACCACCCTCATGCTGAGGAACTTCTTCCTAACCTCCAGGCTGACTCTCCTCATTTCCAGCTTTGCTCCACTCCCCCCAGTCCTGTCACTCCCTGACAGCCTCAAAAGTCCCTCCCCAGCTTTCTTGTAGCCCCCTTCAGATCCTGCAAGGCCACAAGAAGGTCACCTGGGAGCCTTCTCCTCTCCAGACTGCACAGCCCCAACTGCCTCAGTCTCTCCTCACAGCAGAGCAGCTCCAGCCCTCTGCTCATCCTCCTGGCCCTTCTCTGGACACCTTCCAGCACCTCCACAGCCCTCTTGTCCCAGGGGTTCCAGCACTGGATGCAGTACTCCAGGTGGGGTCTCAGCAGTGTGGAGCAGAGGGGCAGGATCACATCCCTCTGCCTGCTGCCCACACTGCTCTTGCTGCAGCCCAGGCTTTGGGCTGCAGGAGCACACTGACAGCTCCTATTGAGCTTCATGTCCACCAGCACCCCCAAGTCCCTGTCCTTAAGCCCTTAGATATGATTTACTGAAGGAGTCAAAGGCAGCAAACCAAACCCACCCTTAGCAAGCAGCTGAGCTCCAGAAATAGCAGCTGAAAGAGGACTTTCCATGGAAGCTGTCATGGCAGTGAGCATGGAATTCCTCAGGGTCTGTCCAATGAAGTCCTCATTGGGGTTGCTTTGTAGCCTCCAGTGCCAATGTGACACCAAGCTAGGAGCAGCTGTGGAGCTGTTGGAGGGTAGCAGAGCCCTGCAGAGGGACCTGGCCAGGCTGGATGGGTGGGCAGAGGCCAATGGGATGAGATTGAACAAGGCCAAGTGCAGGGTTCTACACTTTGGCCACAACCACCCCAAGCAGCACTACAGGCTGGGGCCAGAGTGGCTGAGAGCAGCCAGGCAGAGAGGGCCCTGGGGGTGCTGGGAGAGAGGAGCTGAACAGGAACTAGCAGTATGCCCAGGTGGGCAGCAGAGCCAATGGCATCCTGGGCTGGCTCAGGAGCAGTGTGGGCAGCAGGACAAGGGAGGTTCTTCTGCCCCTGTGCTCAGCACTGCTCAGGCCACCCCTGGAGTGCTGTGTCCAGTTCTGGGCTCCTCCATTGCAGAGAGATGTTGAGGTGCTGGAAGGTGTTGAGAGAAGGGCAGCAAGGCTGGGGAGGGGCCTGGAGCACAGCCCTGTGAGGAGAGGCTGAGGGAGCTGGGGGTGTGCAGCCTGCAGCAGAGGAGGCTCAGGGCAGAGCTCATTGCTGTCTGCAGCTCCCTGCAGGGAGGCTGTAGCCAGCTGGGGTTGGGCTCTGCTGCCAGGCAGCCAGCAGCAGAAGAAGGGGACACAGCCTGAAGCTGTGGCAGGGCAGGTCTGGGCTGGATGTTAGGAGGAAGTTCCTGGCAGAGAGAGTGATTGGCATTGGAATGGGCTGCCCAGGGAGGTGGTGGAGTGGCCGTGGCTGGAGGTGTTGAAGCCAAGCCTGGCTGGGGCACTTAGTGCCATGGTCTGGTTGGTTGGGCAGGGCTGGGTGCTAGGTTGGGCTGGCTGAGCTTGGAGGCTTCCAGCCTGCTGGATTCTATGGTTCTATGAAGTTAAGTGGTAGTTGTCCACTTCAGCAGCTGCCAGCTCTTAGAGGTGTGGTTATTTCACAACCCTTCTGTGTGAAATCACAAAACCATCAGGCTGGAGAGGACCTTCAAGACCATCATGTCCAGGCATGCCCCAGCTAACAGTACCCAACCCAGGGTTTGAAAGGGCTGAAACCGACAGCAGCCCAACCTGGCACGCTCACGGGCACAGCTCTGCTGTGCAGCAAATGCTATTTCAGTGCAAGCCAGACAAAAGGAGCACTTGCAAGCAGTAATGAGGTTGTGATTTGAGCCTTTTGTTACCTCAGAGTAAGACCTGGTGAGCTGTAGTAGTGCCCAGTTCTTGGCCTTCAAAAGGCAAGCGGAGTCCTGCCGCGGC
Organism: Tricholaema leucomelas; assembly: GCA_013400475.1. Lineage (NCBI taxonomy): Eukaryota > Metazoa > Chordata > Aves > Piciformes > Lybiidae > Tricholaema lacrymosa > Tricholaema leucomelas. Next base: position 49,921 of record WAAF01001370.1, read on the forward strand.
AGGGCTCTTGCGGTTAGAGTTTTAATCTTCCTTTATTCCGGTTTTGAGGAATGCACTTCTGAGCTTGTGAAGCTGTGGAGTTCTTTGGGCTTGGTTTTGGTTTTTTTGGGTTTTTTTTTTTTAGGGTGGGGAGGGTTTTTTTTTTTGGTTCCTTTTCATTATGATCTTTCTTTTTGCTGCTGCTGCTGTTTTTTTCTGCTGCTGGACTTCTCTGCCAAGGCAGATCCGCGCCGCCTGTCGCAACGGGAGAGCGGATCAAGCGCTGGCGTTGGGCTCTCTGCTGTGCTGGGGAGCTGGGGAGCTGACCCATTCTGTGGGCTGCTGTTTAACCAAGCAACTGCCAATTCAGGTAATTGTAGACCTGCTCCTTTCTCTGGGATTTATCCTTTCCTTTGCCACTTTTGAGAGATAAAAATTGCACAGGGAAGGATACCCCAGGGGAAGAAACTGCAGCGGCTGTAAAGTGAGGCTTTGTGTTGTAGAATCAGGCAGGGCTGGAAGGGACCACAAGGACCAGCCAGCTCCAACCCCCTGCCATGCCCAGGGACACCTCACACTAGATCAGGCTGCCCACAGCCTCATCCAGCCTGGCCTTAAACACCCCCAGGGATCAGGCTTCCACCACCTCCCTGGGCAACCCCTGCCAGGATCTCACCACCCTCATGCTGAGGAACTTCTCCCTAACCTCCAGGCTGACTCTCCCTATTTTCAGCTTTGTTTCTTTCCTCCCCAGTCCTTATACTCCCTGACAGCCTGAGGATTCCCTTCCCAGCTTTCTTGTAGCCCCCTTAGGATACTGAAGCAGTAGTTACTCTGCTACTGGTACAGCAGCACGGAAGGCTGGAAGGGACCTTGACAGCTCATCCAGTCCAAGCCTCCTGCCAGAGCAGGGTCACCCAGGACAGGGCACCCAGAACACATCCAGGTGGGTTTGGGATGTCCCCAGAGCAGGAGACTCCACAGCCTCTCTGGGCAGCCTGCTCCAGGCTCCAGCACCCTCACAAAGTTTTCCCCTCTCTCCCCCTTCCCCTCTCCCCCAGTTGGAAGGGACCTTAGAGATCACCTAGTTCCAACCCCCTGCCATGGGCAGGAACACCTCAGAGTGGATGAAGCTGCTCAGGGCCTAATCCAATCTGACTTTCCACACTGCCAGCCTTGGAGCCTCCCCTCCTCTGCCCCTTCTCTGGGCAGCCTGTTCCAGTGCCTCAGCATCCTTATGGGGAAGAATTTCTTCCTAATGTCCAATCTCAATCCAGCTTCTTCCAGTTTGAAGCAGTCAGCCCTCTTCCTGTCCTTCAGTGTCTGTAACTTGGCATGATTTACTCTCTGTGAGTATTTCCCATCTGCTACTATCAGTTCCTATAGACATAAAAACATATTTGTGGAGCCTGGTTCCACCTTTCAGCTTTCACTATCTCCTTACAGCCATCTACATCTGTGTACAAGTTGAGGTCCCTTCCACCCTGGCATTCTAGGGTTCATTTCTTGGGTTAAGTCTCTTCCACCTTGCTTAAAGCAGGACTTTATTTGCTCAGAGCAGAAAATATCTTTGAGCTCTTCCTGTGTTCTGTTTCAGTGCACAGAGTTAAACAGAAGTCCCAAGTTGAAAGGCAGTGTCAGTAACCTGAGTTGTGTTTCAGGAAGTCCTGGCAGTTAGCTGCAGGCTTTAGCCCTACCAATGGACTACTGAAGTGGAAGGCAGAGAAGCTGTGTTCATGTTGTAGCAAATAAAGAACATCAACTCATCAATCTCAAGGAGTTGGGGTGAGGAGGGGAAGAGAAGGGAGCATCAAAAGGATCCATGGTACAGCAGAAGTGCCACAAAGCTGAAGTAAGGCAGATGCCTGCCCAGCAGACTGAACAGGGATGAAGCAGATTCCTTCAGTCTGGAGCTGATAACAAACCTGGAGATGGGTCAGTGCTGAAGAGATTTCCTTCCTGCTGCCAGCTCCTGAAAACAAACACAGCCTTTAGGACATGGTCACTGCCAGTGCCTGTCCCAGGGGCCTGGGTGGAGCAGCTGGAGAGGGCAGGAGTGGTGCTGAGACTGAAGGATCATAGAATGGCTTTGGTTGGAAAAGCCCTTTTAGAGTCCTTGAGTCCAACCATTCTCTAGCTGCCCAGGCTGGTGCTATCCCATGGCCCTCAGCACCACAGCTCTGTGGCATTTGAACACAGAGAGTCACAGAATGGCTGGAGGGGACCTCCAAAGCTCATCCAGTCTTACCCCTGCCAGAGCAGGAGCACTCAGAGCAAGGAAGGAGGAGTCACTGTTTTGCTGGTGGAATGAGAAGTCTGAGCACTCTAACTCTGAAGCCCTGCAGCCTGTTCACAGCATGGCAGGAGCTGGAAGGGACCTCCAAAGCTCAGCCAGTGCAACCCCTGCCAGAGCAGGATCATCTATAGCAGGTCACACAGGAACACATCCAGGCAGGGGTTGAGTATCTCTAGAGAGGGAGACTCCACAGCCCCCCTGGGCAGCCTGCTCCAGGGCTCTGGCACCCTCACAGGGAAAAAAGTCTGGGGTGGTGGTTGGAAGGCTTTTGGGGTGATGCTTTGGGGTGATGGCGTGGGAGGCTCTTTGGGGTGGTGGTTTGAGAGGCCCTTTGGGGTGAAGGTTTGGGAGGTTCATTGGGGTGGTGGTTTGGGGTGTTGGCTTGGCAGGCGTTTTGAGGTGATGCTTTGGGGCGGTGGCTCTGGAAGGCTTTGGGGTGATGCTTTGGAAGCTTTGGGGTGATGCTCTGGAAGGCTTCTGTGGGTGATGCTTTGGAAGCTTTGGGGTGATGCTCTGGAAGGCTTTGGGGTGATGCTTTGGAAGCTTTGGGGTGATGCTCTGGAGGGCTTCTGTGGGTGATGCTTTCAAGACATAACTGCGGCCCTCTGGGGATGTTTTCACTGTGGCCCATCCATCCCAAAATAACAATAATAAACAAACAGAAAAGGAGAGAAGGCTTCTTTTAGTAACTTGTGCTGGGCTTTGGGGCTTATTCTGTCCCTGTGGGTCATTAGGATGTGCTGCTGTGTGAAGTGCTGTGGCCCATCCGTGTGGAGGCTACAGAGCCACGAGTGCAGGCAATCAAAGTGGAGGCTGACAATTGAACCTGGCTGCTGCTGTCATTTCAGCAGGCAGGTTCACAAGCTCTGCCAGCAATTTGATGGCCTCCATCCTAATGCCACTCCAATAATTGTGAGGCAGCAGCAGCAGCACCCAGCAGGGAAGCAGCTCTTGGGGTTTATTTTCAAACCACAGCCAGAGTGAGAAAAGTGAAACCAGAAAACAACCCCCCCCCAAAAAAAACCCTCTCTGTTTTCTTTTCCTTGTCGTTGCTTTCTGCAGCCAGGATGATTGGGGTTTATTCAGTGGCCCTAGCTGCAGTCCTGAGTTTTGGGTTGAATGATTGTGGGCAGGCTTTTTTTAGCAGGAGGACAGACCCTCTCCTGAAGCCTTGGCGCTGGTTTTGATGCCAGCCGCGGCCGTGACGCAGCAGCGGCGCATTGTGTGCCAGAGGAAGATGAAACCCTTGCTTAGGCCCTCTCTTGCTCATTTGAAGAGCAGCAGTGGACTGCTTTGAAAGGAGTCCTGTCCAGAAAATCAGCCACTGGACTCTTCAGTTTAATCCTCTGAAATGCTTGCAAAGATTTCTTGCCAAAATCCATCCTCCCTTTCCCTTTGTTTGTTTTGTGTCCCTCTTCTCAGAGCTCTCCTGATGGGATTGAAGTGTCAGCCTTCAGCTGGGGCTGCAGCTCCTCTGCCTGCTGCCTGGGGACTCCATTGCCTCAGCTCTATAAAAACCTGAGTAGCTTTTTGGCTGAGTGTCCTCCTGTGCTTTATAGAATAGAACCTTGGAATCACAGAGTCCAGCAGGCTGGAAGAGAGCTCCAAGCTCCTCCAGCCCAACCTAGCCCCCAGCCCTGCCCAACCAACCAGACCATGGCACTAAGTGCCTCAGCCAGGCTTGGCTTCAACACCTCCAGCCACGGCCACTCCACCACCTCCCTGGGCAGCCCATTCCAATGCCAATCACTCTCTCTGCCAACAACTTCCTCCTGACACTCAGCCTGAACCTGCCGATGGAAGCCAGCCCCAGGACCACACTCCAGTACTCCCAGGGGTTCTCCACATGTTCCTCCAGGAGATGCCACATCCAAGGGGTTCCATTCAAGCACAATCCCCTCCTCTCTCCTGGGCAGCTGTGGGAAGGCTGTGCAGACAGCTGGGAAGCCATCACTCTGTGGGCTTCAGTTGCCAAAGCTGATAGTGTGAGGTGTCCCTGCCCGTGGCAGGGGGCTTGGAGCTGGATGATCCTTGTGGTCCCTTCCAACCCTGACTGATTCCATGATTCTTTGGAGCTGTGGTCACACCTTTTGTGTTTCCACTCAGCAGACTAGAAAGAGACTTTCCTGCCCTTTTTTTCCTTTCCTCCCCACTCGAGTAAGGAAGTGAGGGTTGTGTCTGCAGGTCCTCAGCTCTGTGGGCTGAAGCTCTCAAGCAGGATCAAATGCAGAGTGACTTCAGGCCCACGCTGCAGCATCTTGTGTTAATCCTTTCCATACTAAAAGGAAGTTCCTCCCCCTGGGTTTACCTGGACCACTTCCAGAAGTTTTGATTCCCAGGCATTCCCCAGGCCCTGGCTTTCTGATTAAAGTCATTCCATAAGCCACTCCAATCAGAGCAGTGCTGGGATGCCCCAGCCTGGCCTTTGAGTGGACTCTTCAATTACCCTGGCATTCAGAGGAGCTGCCTGGGCAGGGCAGGGTGGGAGGAGGGGGCAGACTTTTGTACCCACTACCTCCACAGGGTAGGATCACAACTCTGTAATGCTCCAGTGAGAGCTCCTGGCCTGGATTGATGCAAGTTGGAGGTTTGCAGTTTTGTCTTTCAGGAGACCTTGCAGCTTTTCTTGCCTCAACAGGAAGAAGCTTGATGAAATTCACCAAAGGCAAGTGCAGAGTCTGGCACCTGGGAAAGAGCCACCCCAGGGAGCAGTACAGGTTTGGGACTGAGCTGTTGGAAGGCATTTGGGAGTCCTGGCTGATGGGAGGGTGAGCATGAGCCACCAATGTGCCAGGAGGGGCAATGCCATTCTGGGCTGGATTAGAAGGGCTGTGGTGAGTAGGGCGAGAGAGGTTCTCCTGCCCCTCTGCTCTGCCCTGCTGAGGCCACAGCTGCAGTACTGTGTCCAGTTCTGGGCCCCCCAGTTCAAGAGGGACAGAGAACTGCTGGAGAGAGTCCAGCAGAGAGCCACAAAGGTGCTGAAGGGAATGGAACAGCTCTGTCAGGAGGAGAGCCTGAGGGAGCTGGGGCTGTGCTGCTGGGAGAGGAGCAGCTGAGAGCTGACCTCAGCAGTGGTTATCAATGTGTGCAGGTGAGTGGCAGGAGGCTGAGCCAGGCTCTGCTGGGGGATGCCAGTGCCAGCACAAGGGCCAGTGGTGGAAGCTGAGGCAGAGGAAGGTTCATTTAAACACGAGGAGGAATTTTTTCCCTGTGAGGGTGCCAGAGCCCTGGAGCAGGCTGCCCAGGGGGGCTGTGGAGTCTCCCTCTCTGGAGGTATCCAAACCCTGCCTGGATACATTCCTGTGGGACCTGCTGTAGTTGATTCTGCTCTGGTAGGGCTTGGACTGGCTGAGCTTTGGAGGTCCCTTCCAGCTCCTGCCAAGCTGTGAACAGGCTGTAGGGCTTCAGAGTTGGAGGGCTCAGACTTCTCATTCCATCAGCAAAACAGTGACTCCTCCTTCCTCTCCCAGCTCACCCCCTCCAAGCTGGAAACATAAACCCAACCCCCCCCTTAGGATTTGATCTTGCTGACCCTTACAGTGCATTATGTGCATATTTGCAGCTGCCTTTAGGTGATGTCCTCTGAAAAGGAACCTCTTGTGTTGGCCACAGACAGCCCTGCCCTGGGATTTGCAGTGCCAGGCTGCACATGACTTTGATTTCTGGGTTCTGGCTTGATTGGAGTCTGAATCCAATCTTGCTAATCGTCCTCCAGTTCAAATTCTATTGAGAACAGATGCTTCCAAATCAGGTTGAGGAGCTTGCAGGAATCTAGGCAGGAGCATAGTGTGAGCTGAAAGTGGATGAAGCGTTTGTAATCAAGAGGAAACAAAAGCAGACCTCCTGCTTTGAGAAGCCCTCAAGGTAGGGAAGTCAGAGCCTTTTAGGGGGAGCTTCATTACTGTCTCTTGCCAAGCAGCAGAAGGAAAAGGATCAAGCAAACTGATATGTCCTGGTTAGAGCAGAAAATGAGGACCAGGATCACCTGGGCTTTGGGAAGCAGAGGACTTAACCCCCAGAGTGATCCTTGCCAAGAGGGAAGTGTTTCATAATGCATCGTTTGTGCCACAGTCTCTGCTCTGAGGAGCAGCTGCACCAATTGCCTGATTCTGGGTGGTGTCCACAGCTTCATTCAGTGGAAGTGAGCTCTCGTTTCTCCAGCTCCAAGCAGGGTTGAGAGGTCACTTAACTGTGTGCACTTCAGTCTTCCTTTGCCTCCATCTGGCAGGGCTGGCATTGCCCAGTTTTTGACAGGAATGGGCTCTTGATTGTGGCTGGAAGAGCAGCTCCAGCATTGCTCAGTGCAGGGCCACCTTGGAGTTGTCTTGGCTTGCTTTAAGGGGGTGACTTGGTCACTCTGGGTCCTTGCTACCTGCACTTCAATTTGCTTGGCTGCCCAGCAAGCCACTTCTGTGGTGGAACACTGCACCAGCTTGCCCAGAAAGGTGGTTGAGGCTCCATCCTTGGAGACATTCAGGGTTGGGCTTAATGGGGCCATGAACAACCTGGTCTAGAACCAGACCCCCCTCCAGTAAGCAGGGACAAGATGAGCTTTGAGGGTCTCTTTCAACCTGATGCATTCTCTGATCCATTTGGAAGTGCTCAGTTGTTTGGAAGCTGTGAATTGTCCTTTTCCTTGCAGGAGGAGCTTCATAGCAGTGCTCTTTGGTTGTGGATGATTTTCTTCTCCAGGATTTCCCTTCCAGCTGCTGCTCCTCAGTGGGCAGTGGTGGGGAAGCTTCTCAAGAAGTCAGAGAATGGTTTAGGTTGGAAGGGACCTCAGAGCTCTTCTAGTTCCAACCTGCCTCAACCGTAGGCAGGGACACCTCTCACTAGAACTCTCAGGGCCTCATCCAACCTGGTCCTGAACACCTCCAGGGAGGTTGTGGAGCACAGAATCACCCAATGTGATCTTTGATCACATTGGGTGATTCTGTGCTCCACAACCTCCCTGGGCAACCTGTGCCAGTGTCTCACCACCCTCACTGTCTGTGCTCCACAACCTCCCTGGGCAACCTGTGCCAGTGTCTCACCACCCTCACTGTCAAACACCAGAGGTGTTCAGTCCAGCCCTGCCTGCTGGGGGGTTCCATGGTGGACCTAAGTAGAGCTTTATTTTATGTGCATGACCACTTAGAACCACAGAATGGGTTGGGTTGGAATGGACCTTTCAAGGCCATCCAGTCCCAACACCACTTCCCCCTGCAGTCAGCAGGGACAGCCCCAACTAGAGCAGGTTGCTCAGAGCCCCAAACGACCTGGAATGGTTCCTGTGATGTGGCTTCTGTCACCTCTCTGGGCCAGGTTCTCTCCACCCTCAGTCTCAAACATTTCTCTCCTCTCTCCAGCCTCGATCTCCCTCCTTCAGTTCAAACCATCCCTTCTTGTCCTGTCACAACAGCCCCTGCTCAAAAGTCTTGTCCCCAGCTTCCTGCTCAACCCTTGAAGCACTGCAAGGCCACCAGAAGGTCTCACTGGAGCCTTCTACTTTTCCAGGCTGCACACCCTCAACTCTCCCAGCCTGGCCCCGCAGCAGAGATGCTGTGGCCCTTGCACACCAGGAGCTGCCTGCTTGAAAATCAGTTGCTGAGCAGCTCTGCCCTCAGGCTCCCAGCAGCAATCACCACCCCCGAGTTTCTGAGCGCCGAAAGAGTTTCCTAGTGCAGGTTTTCCCAGCCAGCTTCATCCTTTCTCTGTAAGGCTTCCTCTTGTCACCCTGCTCCCAGCACCCGCAAGCAGCTGGGCTTTGTGTGCAGCTCAAAGCCCTCTGCCAACCTTTGTCCCTATTGTGCTGAGCAGCCTCTTGGAGTCCTCCACACCTCCTGCCGCTCATTAAGTGGAGCCAGGTTTGTTCCTAGGCAGCCTCGGCGAGAGCCGAGCCCTGTGCACAGGCTCCTCTCTTCCCCGCTGTGCTGCGCAGGGCGAACTCCTGCGCTCCGTTGTCTGCTCCTGCAAGCAGCCTCTGCAGCCTCAGCCTGCGCTCACAGCAGAGCTGCTCCAGCCCCAGCTGCAGACCTCACCTGGGGCAAGCCAGGACTGACCCAGCCAAGCTCCAGCTTCTGCTCTGCACTCCTACTAAAACCCTGCTCTCCCTCTAGCCCCCCACCCCTGCTCTCCCCCCCGGCTCTCCCTCTGGACCATCCCCCCCCCGGCTCTCCCTCTAGACCCCCACAAAGATGCTGGCAGGGCTGCAGCAGCTCTGCTGTGAGCACAGGCTGAGGGAGCTGGGGGGGTGCAGCCTGCAGAGGAGAAGGCTCCAGGGGCACCTCAGAGCTGCTGCCAGTGCCTGAAGGGATCCTGCAGGAAGGCTGCAGAGGGACTTGTGCTGAGGGGGTCTGAGCCAGGCCAAAGGCAATGGTTTGGAGCTGAGGCAGAGCAGGGGGAGAGTGGAGCTGAGGCAGAAGTTGTTGAGTGTGAGGGTGGTGAGAGCCTGGCACAGGCTGCCCAGGGAGGCTGTGGCTGCCTCCTGCCTGGGGGTGCTCAAGGCCAGGCTGGATGAGGCCCTGAGCAGCTGAGTCTGGTTGAAAGGAGCTCCAAGCCACGGGAGTGTAGCTGAGAGGTGTCCCCTGCAAGCAGGAGGATGAGGGAATGAAGGATGTTTCCCCGTGTCCGTGAGCCCCGGGGCCAGGAGGATCTGCAGCTCTGAGTGAGTTCTTCCTCTGCCTGTTCCCTTTTTTAGCGCCGCAGCTAAAATGTGGTTGAAGTTTTTTTGCTGTGGAGTGCTGGAAACGAGCATGAAGTCAAGAGCTGGGAAGGGTCCTGTGCTGGTGGAGGGCATTCCACAGCTGGGATGAAGTAAGTGGATAATACTTCCAGTGCAGCACAGGAATTAGGCACGGCGAGGTCTGAGCTGTCCTCTGCGGGCTGTGGTATGCAGGGGCTGTGCCAGGGCTAAATGGGTGGCGCAGTTCACGGCGTGGGGCTGCCGGGGGGGGGGCTGCTGGAAAGCAGGTGCTGGGAGCTCCCTCTCCTCTGGGAGTTCCCTCTCCTGTCCCAGTGTGCTGCTTTGAGGCTGATTGGGAGGTTTCCATCAGAGAAATTAGATTGTAGGCTGCAAAAAGCAGACAGTGGTGGTGTCTGCTTCACTCCTAGGCTGGCTGAGACGTACCAAAGCAAGGAGCAAGGACACAGACACAGATGAGAGAGTCTCTATCTGTTGGAGTTGGTGTCTCTGCCTCCTCCCTGGGCTTCTGCTGCCTTGCCTGGGTCTGTGTAACCCAACTAATACTTCTGCTTCTAACCCCTCCCTTGCCAATCCTTCCAGCTCACCTTGCACATAAGGCAGACTCTGGGATAAGGTGGAAAGGTGGAAAGAAGGTGGAAGGGTGGTTGGGAGCCCCTCCTGGGGACTCTGACTACTGGGAGGAGAGTTGTTTCTGTGTTGCTTTTCTGTCTAGAGCTGTGATATTACCATGGAGTAGTTTAGGCTGGAAGGGAGCTCAAGGATCACCGATTCCATCCAATCTGGGCACAATCTCCACTAACATCAGCAGGGGGTTGGTGGACCTGCTTGCTTCAAAAGGAGGATTCAAAGTGCCTTAGCAGACCTGACTGATAAGTGATTAAAGATCATCAAAGCAGAGCCACAGCCCCAGGTGCTTAGAGCCAGCTGCGAGCAGCGAGGTGACACCTGTGGTGTAGAATGGTTTAGGTTGGAAGGGAGCTCAAGGATCAGCCAGTTCCAACCCCCTGCCATAGCCAGGGACACCTCCACTAGAACAGGCTGCTCAAGGCCTCATCCAGCCTGGCCTTGAACACCTCCAGGGAGGTTGTGGAACACAGAAGCTGTCCCCTTGCTGCTTCCATCAGAGCAGCTGAGAGCTGTTGCTGCTCTCACTCCTGCCCCCAAAGCAAGGCTCTGCACTGCCCCTTGCCTTGTCCCAGCTCCACAGCTGGAGGCAGCAAAGGTGCTGGTGCCATTTGCAGGAGTGGGAGCATGGAGCCATGGAATGGTTTGGGTGAGAGGGGACCTGAAAGCTCCTCCAGTCCCACATTCTGTGCTGCTGTGATCCACAACCTCCCTGGAGGTGTTCAGGACCAGGCTGAATGAGGCCTTGAGCAACCTGTTCCAGTGGAGGTGTCCCTGGCTATGGCAGGGGATTGGAACTGGCAGAGCTCATTGCTGTCTGCAGCTCCCTGCAGGGAGGCTGTAGCCAGGTGGGGTTGGGCTCTGCTGCCAGGCAGCCAG
>WAAF01001370.1:60680-152200 GCA_013400475.1 Tricholaema leucomelas
ACCTCAGAGCTGCTGCCAGTGCCTGAAGGGATCCTGCAGGAAGGCTGCAGAGGGACTTGTGCTGAGGGGGTCTGAGCCAGGCCAAAGGCAATGGTTTGGAGCTGAGGCAGAGCAGGGGGAGAGTGGAGCTGAGGCAGAAGTTGTTGAGTGTGAGGGTGGTGAGAGCCTGGCACAGGCTGCCCAGGGAGGCTGTGGCTGCCTCCTGCCTGGGGGTGCTCAAGGCCAGGCTGGATGAGGCCCTGAGCAGCTGAGTCTGGTTGAAAGGAGCTCCAAGCCACGGGAGTGTAGCTGAGAGGTGTCCCCTGCAAGCAGGAGGATGAGGGAATGAAGGATGTTTCCCCGTGTCCGTGAGCCCCGGGGCCAGGAGGATCTGCAGCTCTGAGTGAGTTCTTCCTCTGCCTGTTCCCTTTTTTAGCGCCGCAGCTAAAATGTGGTTGAAGTTTTTTTGCTGTGGAGTGCTGGAAACGAGCATGAAGTCAAGAGCTGGGAAGGGTCCTGTGCTGGTGGAGGGCATTCCACAGCTGGGATGAAGTAAGTGGATAATACTTCCAGTGCAGCACAGGAATTAGGCACGGCGAGGTCTGAGCTGTCCTCTGCGGGCTGTGGTATGCAGGGGCTGTGCCAGGGCTAAATGGGTGGCGCAGTTCACGGCGTGGGGCTGCCGGGGGGGGGGCTGCTGGAAAGCAGGTGCTGGGAGCTCCCTCTCCTCTGGGAGTTCCCTCTCCTGTCCCAGTGTGCTGCTTTGAGGCTGATTGGGAGGTTTCCATCAGAGAAATTAGATTGTAGGCTGCAAAAAGCAGACAGTGGTGGTGTCTGCTTCACTCCTAGACTGGCTGAGACGTACCAAAGCAAGGAGCAAGGACACAGACACAGATGAGAGAGTCTCTATCTGTTGGAGTTGGTGTCTCTGCCTCCTCCCTGGGCTTCTGCTGCCTTGCCTGGGTCTGTGTAACCCAACTAATACTTCTGCTTCTAACCCCTCCCTTGCCAATCCTTCCAGCTCACCTTGCACATAAGGCAGACTCTGGGATAAGGTGGAAGGGTGGAAAGAAGGTGGAAGGGTGGTTGGGAGCCCCTCCTGGGGACTCTGACTACTGGGAGGAGAGTTGTTTCTGTGTTGCTTTTCTGTCTAGAGCTGTGATATTACCATGGAGTAGTTTAGGCTGGAAGGGAGCTCAAGGATCACCGATTCCATCCAATCTGGGCACAATCTCCACTAACATCAGCAGGGGGTTGGTGGACCTGCTTGCTTCAAAAGGAGGATTCAAAGTGCCTTAGCAGACCTGACTGATAAGTGATTAAAGATCATCAAAGCAGAGCCACAGCCCCAGGTGCTTAGAGCCAGCTGTGAGCAGCGAGGTGACACCTGTGGTGTAGAATGGTTTAGGTTGGAAGGGAGCTCAAGGATCAGCCAGTTCCAACTCCCTGCCATAGCCAGGGACACCTCCACTAGAACAGGCTGCTCAAGGCCTCATCCAGCCTGGCCTTGAACACCTCCAGGGAGGTTGTGGAACACAGAAGCTGTCCCCTTGCTGCTTCCATCAGAGCAGCTGAGAGCTGTTGCTGCTCTCACTCCTGCCCCCAAAGCAAGGCTCTGCACTGCCCCTTGCCTTGTCCCAGCTCCACAGCTGGAGGCAGCAAAGGTGCTGGTGCCATTTGCAGGAGTGGGAGCATGGAGCCATGGAATGGTTTGGGTGAGAGGGGACCTGAAAGCTCCTCCAGTCCCACATTCTGTGCTGCTGTGATCCACAACCTCCCTGGAGGTGTTCAGGACCAGGCTGAATGAGGCCTTGAGCAACCTGTTCCAGTGGAGGTGTCCCTGGCTATGGCAGGGGATTGGAACTGGCAGAGCTCATTGCTGTCTGCAGCTCCCTGCAGGGAGGCTGTAGCCAGGTGGGGTTGGGCTCTGCTGCCAGGCAGCCAGAAACAGAAGAAGGGGACACAGCCTGAAGCTGTGCCAGGGCAGGTTTAGGCTGGATGTGAGGAGGAAGTTGTTGGCAGAGAGAGTGATTGGCATTGGAATGGGCTGCCCAGGGAGGTGGTGGAGTGGCTGTGGCTGGAGGTGTTGAAGCCAAGCCTGGCTGGGGCACTTAGTGCCATGGTCTGGTTGGTTGGGCAGGGCTGGGTGCTAGGTTGGACTGGAGGAGCTTGGAGCTCTCTTCCAGCCTGCTGGATTCTGTGCCTCTATGAAAGCAGTGGATGAGCTTGTCCTTGAGCCTCAAGCCCAGCCTGCAGTCCCAGCCTGCTCACTCCCCTTTGTCTGGTAAGATTTGACCTTTTTGTTGTTTCAGCCCTGCTCAATTTTGTATGCAGCAGAAGAAAACAACCAAAAACCTAACCCAACCCCAAACCATCCTGTAATTAAATCACTCAGGATCCATTATTGATGCAAAAGCAGAGGCCTGCTGTAAGTTGGCAGGAGCCTCATTGCAGAGGATTATTTTTAAGCCCTCAAACATCAATATTTGTGTGTTGCAGGGATTAGAGCTGCTCCATGTCATCATCTTCCCCCACAAAACGCTTTGGTGCAACCTCCATTTTCTTTGCAAGCTTCTGGTCTAGCCAAGTGAAGGGAAAAAAAGAGAAGTTAAGGAGCCTGCACCTTGCAGATGTGGATTTTCTTTGCAGTCCTGAGTTGGGTTTGGGGAAAACTTCAGTAAAATGATCTGAGAAATGAAATCCTTTGCTGCAGGAGTGGTCAGGGACTGGCACAGGCTGCCCAGGGATGAGATGGAGTCACCATCCCTGGAGATGTTCGTGAAGTCTGTGGCCATGGCACCTGGGAATGTGGTGTAGTGGCCATGGTGGGGTTGTGTTGCTGGTTGGGCTGGATGAGCTTGGAGACCTTTTCCAGCCCAAAGCATTCTGTGGTTCTGTGAGTTGTGAGGTGATGAAGTGCCAGTGACACAAGGTGCCACAGATGGATAAATCCAGGCCAGTGTCCAGCTCTGGGCTCCCCAGTTGAAGAGGGACAGGGAACTGCTGGAGAGAGCCCAGGGCAGGCTGCAGAGCTGCTGAGGGGTCTGGAGCAGCTCTGGGAGCAGCAAAGGCTGAGAGCCCTGGGGCTGAGAGCCTGCAGGAGAGCAGCCCCAGAGGGCAGCTGAGCAATGCTCAGCAACAGCTAAAGGCTGGGGGCAAGAGGCTGGGGCCAGGCTCTGCTCAGTGGTGCCCAGGGACAGCACAAGGGGCAATGGGCACAAAGTGGAGCCCAGGAGGAGAAAGGTGTTTGGTGTGACAGTGCTAGAGCATTGCAACCTTGACTTGGCACTTCATAGTGCAGTTGGACTCCGTTCTTCCACCCTGAGTCCCCTTCTATTGCTCATTGTGATCCTGTTTTGGGATGCTCTGCTGCTGCTGTGTGTTAGAGCAGCCACAGAGGATGCATTGAGAGCCTGTGCCTGGATCTGAGCTGTGTTCCAAGCTGGGGAGGGGCCTGGAGCACAGCCCTGTGAGGAGAGGCTGAGGGAGCTGGGGGTGTGCAGCCTGCAGAAGAGGAGGCTCAGGGCAGAGCTCATTGCTGTCTGCAGCTCCCTGCAGGGAGGCTGTAGCCAGGTGGGGTTGGGCTCTGCTGCCAGGCAGCCAGGGACAGAAGAAGGGGACACAGCCTGAAGCTGTGCCAGGGCAGGTTCAAGCTGGATGTGATGAGGAAGTTGTTGGCAGAGAGAGTGATTGGCATTGGAATGGGCTGCCCAGGGAGGTGGTGGAGTGGCTGTGCCTGGAGGTGTTGAAGCCAAGCCTGGCTGGGGCACTTAGTGCCATGGTCTGGTTGGTTGGCCAGGGCTGGGTGCTAGGTTGGGCTGGATGAGCTTGGAGCTCTCTTCCAACCTGCCTGATTCTGTGATTCTATGATTCTATCACCTCCTTGCCCCTCTCAGACAGGACAACTCCACCACATGGCTTCTCTGACAGCTCCTAGGTTGGGCAAGCAAAGTGTCTTAAATCTCCTCTCTCTTTCTGCTGCTAATTCTTCCCTCCTGCTGCTTGTAATCCATGATTAGCAGCATTGTCTGCTAATTTTATTGTTATAACTATCATGGAAATCTCATTAAGGAAAGGAAACATCTGAAATGTCTGCAGGGCTTGATTTTGGAACTAATGAATCAACACATTCTAGTTCTTCATCATCTGCAGAAGGTTCTTCCAGCGATGGCCGTGATGGAGGGGGTGGGGTTGAGGCTCTTGTTTCAGTGAGGGGAAAAAAATCTGGCCTCAATTCCTCACTTTTGGCTGTCTCTTGGAATTTGAAGTTGCTGGTTTGGGTTTGGTTCAATTCCTGCATATTTTCACTGACAAAACCAAACAAACACAAACCCAACAAACCAACTCAAACCCAAATGTGTCCTTGGCTTGAGGGAAGGAGAAGTTGGTTCAACCAGCTGGAAGATGTTGGCTGTTCCAGGCTCCTCTTGCCTCCAGTTCTCACTGCCTGGCATCTCATGGAACCAACCAAAGATGCTCCCACAAGGGTTTTAGTTCAGCACCAGTGAGAAGGGAGTGGGGAAAGGGAGGGGTTGTTTAGAGCTGTGCCCAAAAGCACCATGAGAAATGGCCTCCTGGTGATGGAGGCTCTGACCTCCCTCACCTCAATATTCCACCCCAGTAATGGCATTCTCAGAACTGGCTCGGCCACAGTCTGCAAGCCCCAAGGCACAGGGGCACTGGGGCTGGCATGGGAGCATCTCTGCATCACCCCTGGGGCTGGCATGGGAGCATCTCTGCATCACCCCTGGGGCTGGCTTGGGAGCATCTCTGCATCACCCCTGGGGCTGGCATGGGAGCATCTCTGCATCACCCCTGGGGCTGGCTTGGGAGCATCTCTGCATCTCCCCTGGGGCTGGCATGGGAGCATCTCTGCATCACCCCTGGGGCTGGCTTGGGAGCATCTCTGCATCACCCCTGGGGCTGGCATGGGAGCATCTCTGCATCACCCCTGGGGCTGGCATGGGAGCATCTCTGCATCTCCCCTGGGGCTGGCATGGGAGCATCTCTGCATCACCCCTGGGGCTGGCATGGGAGCATCTCTGCATCACCCCTGGGGCTGGCATGGGAGCATCTCTGCATCACCCCTGGGGCTGGCATGGGAGCATCTCTGCATCACCCCTGGGGCTGGCATGGGAGCATCTCTGCATCACCCCTGGGGCTGGCATGGGAGCATCTCTGCATCACCCCTGGGGCTGGCATGGGAGCATCTCTGCATCACCCCTGGGGCTGGCATGGGAGCATCTCTGCATCACCCCTGGGGCTGGCATGGGAGCATCTCTGCATCACCCCTGGGGCTGGCATGGGAGCATCTCTGCATCACCCCTGGGGCTGGCATGGGAGCATCTCTGCATCACCCCTGGGGCTGGCATGGGAGCATCTCTGCATCACCCCTGGGGCTGGCATGGGAGCATCTCTGCATCACCCCTGGGGCTGGCTTGGGAGCATCTCTGCATCACCCCTGGGGCTGGCATGGGAGCATCTCTGCATCACCCCTGGGGCTCCTGTGCCTCCTTCTGTAGGGTCAGAGAATCACAGAATCATTTTGCTTGGAAGAGACCTTGAAGATCACAGAGTCCAACCCTTAGCCCTGCCAGCTCAGCACCAAGCCATGGCCCTCAGCACCACATCTCCATGGCTTTGGGGAACTCCACCACTGTCCTGGGCAGCCTGGGCCAGGTCTTGACAACCCTTTTGGGTCAGAAATTGTTCCTCGTGGCCAACCTAAACCTCCCATGGGGCAACTTGAGATTGTTTCTTCTTGCCTTATCTCCTGTTCCTTGGGAGCAGAGCCCAACTCCCAGCTGGTTGCAACCTCCTCTCAGGGAGCTGCAGAGAGCAATGAGGTCTCCCTCAGCCTCCTCTTCCCCACACTGCACTCCCCCAGCTCCCTCAGCTGCTCCTCCCCAGCCCTGCTCTCCAGACCCTTCCCCACCTTTGCTGCCCTCCTCTGGCCCTGCTCCAGCCCCTCGGTGTCTCCCTGGAGTGAGAGTTCTTCCCCCGCTGCAGGCTGTCAGTGGAATGCTTCACCCTTGGTTGATCCTTGGTGCTCAGCTTCCCTTTTACACGGAGTCCATTGCCCTCATCCATCCTCTCTGCACCAGCTCAGGGGACCTGATTTCCTCCAGCGGGCAATGGTTGTGCAGTGCCAGAGCCCCCCACGATGTGCCAGGAGCGCCCAGGACAGCATCAGCTGCTGTGCAGGGCAGAGGCAGGGGCCGGGGCCCGGAGTCCCATTCCCAGCAGATGGAGCAGTTGCTGTTCCGTTGCTGCTGAGCTGTCAGACCCCAAACCTGCTGAAGGTCTGAGAGGTCCCAGCCCCAGCCCTGTCCCTGCAGACCATTCCCCCCTGGCTGACCTTAGGGTGTGAATCCAGAACGAATCAGCCTCTCACCTGCTCCTTTGCCTTGCTTTTGGGCAGCTCCTCCTTTTCTGACTGTGCCCAAGCCTCTGCCCATCATTTTTCAGAGAATCAGGCAGCACAGAAGCACAGAAAGTGATCCAAGGGCCCCTGGCTCTGCTGCCCACCTGGGCACTGCTGCCTCCTCTTCAGCTCCTCTCTCCCAGCACCCCCAGCTCCCTCTCTGCCTGGCTGCTCTCAGCCACTCTGGCCCCAGCCTGTAGTGCTGCTTGGGGTTGTTGTGGCCAAAGTGTAGAACCCTGCACTTGGCCTTGTTCAGTCTCATCCCATTGGCCTCTGCCCACCCATCCAGCCTGGCCAGGTCCCTCTGCAGGGCTCTGCTACCCTCCAACAGCTCCACAGCTGCTCCTAGCTTGGTATCATCTGCAAACTCACTGCTGCTGGACTCAATCTCCTAATCACCTGCTAATGTGACTTTTGGTTGCACATCCAGGAGAGACCCTGAAATGTTTAATCTTTATGTAAAAAGAGCTGTCAGAAGCCAAATAAATTTCCTAAGTGATGAGATCCTCAAAACGAAGGCTTCTGGGTGGTTGTGGTTGTTGTTGATGTCTTTCTGACAAGGATGGCCTGAAGGCAGGGAGCGGCTCCAGCTGATGGGCTTCAGAATGCCTCTGATGGCTCATTAGGGAAAGAGAGCCTTGAACTGGGCTGGGGGGAGAGAGGGGAGGGATGGGGCAAGGGAGGGAAGGGATTAAGGGCAGGGAGGGAGGGAAAGGAGGGAAGTGATGGAGGGAGGAACGGAGGGGAGGGAGGGAAGGAAGAGATGGGAGGGAGGGAAGGGATGGAGGGGAGGGAGGCAAGGGAGGGATAAGGCACAGGCTGGCAGGGAAGTGTGGGTAGTGTGAACAGCACGGGCAGTGTGGGCAGCACAGGCTGGCAGGGAAGTGTGGGCAACGTGGGCAGTCTGCACAGCACAGGCATCACTGGCATCACGAGCAGGGTGGCTGCTGGAGGTGTGCTCTTTACCTGCACCCAGGGAACATCAGGACAACCCCAGCTGGGCAAGGCTTGGCTCTTGCAAGGGACGTTGGCTAGAAGATGGTTTGGGGCTCCTGCAGCAGGAGCTCCTCACCAACAGCTTCTTAGCCACAGAGCCAGTGCCAGTTCTTGAGGGGGGTCTGCAGTGTCCCAGGCAGTGCAGGGCAAGCCCAGCTCTAATTAATTGCAGTAATTATTTGAGCAGATCAATACCTGTCCTCGACCTCAAAGCACAGCTGAAGCCATTAGGAGATCACTAAATATGAGATGAGCCCTGATAGATCCGAGGCAAACCACGGCCAGGCCCTGGCAGCCAGAGCAGGAGCTTTGATTACAGCCAGACACAGCCCTGTGGTTGGACTCGAGTACCCCCAGCTGCCATCAGAGGCTTCTCCACAGCTGAGTCACTCAGGAGCACCTCAGACTCTCACCCAGGCCTCTCCAGTCGACATCAGCTCTCCCGAGGAGAAAAACGGGTTTGGAGTGAGGAGTTCTGCTGCTCCTGACTGGAAGAGTTACAGAATCACGAAGGCTCTGGGTGGGAGGGGACCTTCCAAAATCGTCTATCCCAACCCCCCTGCAGCCACAGGGACAGCTGCAGCCAGAGCTGATTGCTCACAGCCCCAAACAACCTGACCTGCAATGGTGCCAGGGATGGACTTCTACCCCACCTCTGAGCAACCTGGGCCAGGCTCTCCCCACCAGTGTCAAACATTGCTTCTTTCTCTCCAGTCTCAATCTCTCTCCTTCAGTTCAAACCATCCCCTCTTGTGCTGTCACAACAGGCCCTGCTCAAAAGCCTGTCCCAAAATTTCTCCTGACCCCTTGAAAGCCACCAGAAGGTCTCCTGGAGCCTTCTCCGGGCTGCACACCCCCAACTGCCCCAGCCTGGCCTCCCATCAGAGCCCTTCCAGCACTGCTGTGGCCTCCTCTGGCCTTGCTCCAACAGGTCTCTGTCTGTGCTGAGCACTCCAGAGCTGCCCCAGCACCTCAGGGGGGTCTGAGCAGAACACAGCAGAGGGGCAGAATCCCCTCCCTGCCCCTGCTGCCCACTCTGCTGGGGATCAGCCCAGCACAGGCTGGGGCTGGGCTGGCAGCACTCGGTGCCAGCTCATGTCCTGCTACCCTGCATCACAGCAGCCAGGGAAGAAGAGGCTGGACCCTGGGGATCTCAGCTTGCTCCTCAAGATGCCACCCATGAGCTGCAATGCCTTGGTGGGCAACTGAGGGTCACCTCTCCTGGCTGCTCCTCCCCACAGCTGCCACCTCTGCCTTCCTGCCCCACAAGCTGTGGCAGTGCCCTTGGTGTGCAGAGCAGCAAGTGCCAGGCAGAGCCTTTCTGCCCCCCAGGCCTTGTCAGGAGCTCTGCCCATCAGCTTCTGCCTGCTGGCAGCAGCCCCTGGCTGTGCAAAGCTGCCCTGCCCTGCAGCAAGTGCCTCAGTGAGCAGGCCCTGAGCTGGGCAGGGGCAGCAGCGAGCAGGACTGGTGCTGGTCTCACCCAAACCAGGCCAATCCTCCACCCAGCAGCGCTCTGCTGGCTGCGGCTGCTCGGCAGCAGGAAGGGTTTTCATTGCCAGTCCCAGAGGTGCCGTCGTTGGCCAGCGCTGATCATTCCTCTTTAGTCTAAATTAATTACACGACACAGGCTCCATTGTCTGAAACAAATGGGGATCGTTTTACACCGTGTAGAGCAGGCAGCCAGGAGAACCTGTGATCCTTCGGCAGAAATGTGGGCCAGCGGTGTCCTTGCGGCGCTCCTCAGCTCTCTCCCGTCCCTCCCTGTGCCCAGCGTAACCCTCGCCGGCTTCACAGCTGCCAGGGGGATGCCGAATCCGGAGCCGTGCCCAGCCCTGCCAGCTCCAGGGCCCCGTGACCATCCTCCGTCCAAGACACCTGCAAACCAAACCGAAGCTGTGCCCAGCCTGGTGGAAACCAACAGCAGACGAAGGCTGCTGGGGTCCGCAGCCGGCATCCGCCGACGGCTCCGCAGTGGGAGCTGCAGCGGTACCCACACCGCGGAGCAGGCTGCGGCACTGCTGCGCTGCCCGAGGAGTGTGGGCAGCAGGGCGAGGCAGCTTCCCCTCCCCTTCTGCTCTGGTGAGCTCACAGCTGGAGTCCTGGCTCCAGTTCTGGGCTCCCCAGAGCAGGAGAGAGGTGGAACTGCTGGAGAACAGTGCGGCAGAGGCGACATCCCAGCTTGCCCAGCACCCCCAAAGCCCAGCACCCCCAGGCACCTGCAGAACCCCGGCATCCCCAGCACCTCGGTGCCTGCAGCATGCCCAACACCCCCAGCACCACACTACTCCCAGTACTTCCAGCCCTACAGCACCCTCCACACCCCAACACTCCCAGCACCTCTAGCATTCTCAGCACCCCAGCATCTCCAGCACCCCAGAATCCCAACACCTCCATTAGCAGCAGACCCCTAGAACCTCCAACGCCTCAGCACCCCCAGCAGTTCAGCACCTCCAGCCTCTCCACACCCTCAGTGTCCAATCACCCCATCACCTGCAGCACCCTCAGCAGTCCAGCACCCCCAGTACTGCCAACACCCCAGCACCACCACCACCTCCAGCACCCCCAAGACCCCCAGCACCCGCGGTGCCCCCGAAACCTGCAGCACCCCCAAAATCAGCAGCACCCCCAACAGCTCAGCATCTCCAGCATTCTCAGCCTCCCATCACCTCAAACATCCCCAGCAGTCCAGCACCCCCTTTACCCTTAGCACCTTAGCACCCCCATTACCCTCAGCACCCTTCGCGCCCCAGCACTCAGGGTGGTTGATGCCTGGTCCTGGGTGGCTGGGAGCTGTGCTGGCATCTCCCCCCCACCGCAGTTGGCAGAGCCTCCTGCACAAGCCAAAGGCAGGTGCGAGGAGCGAGGCTAGCAGAGAAGTGAGGGACTTGAAGCACTGGCTGGCGGGGAGGAGGAGGAGGAAGGCGAGGCCGAAGCTTCTGAAGGAGCGCAGCACATTTCATCTCGGCTCCCCAGCCCCAGCCCTGCAGGACCCCAGCGCTGGGGGAGCTTTCAAGGCAGCCGCTCCGCCTCCGCCGGCAGCGCGTTTGAAGGCGCCGCGGGAGAACGGGGATCTCTCTGAAGCCCCAGTTCCAAGCGAAGAGACAATTCCCTGCCCCTGCTCACAGGCAGCAGCTTGAAAGCCCTTCAGAAACTCCACCGGAACGGCCTCGCTGCCTTCCCGAGGGCTCCGGCGTCCCGCTCCGCGGGCACCGCGCTCGCCCGCCCGGCTTTATGCTTGGGCAGGGCAAGAGAATGGTTGTAGGGAGGCTCAGGAGCGCTGAAAGAAGCTTTTTCTTGCTTCCCCCCTCTTTAAATGAATCAGAAGAAAAGAAAAAGGTAACTTCTGGCTTTGCTTCTGACAGCCTATTTAAAGCATTCGCAGCGTTTCCCGCTCCAGCTTGCCCCTGGGTCTGCTCCTCCCCACCAGGGCAAGAAGCCCTGGGAAGGTCTCTCACAGAATCGCAGAATTAAGCAGGTTGGAAAAGACCTCAAGGATCATCGAGTCCAGCCTACCACCTAACCCTGCTAATTAACTAACCCACGGCACTAGGTGCCTCATGCAGCCTTCTCTAAAACACCTCCAGGGATGGGGACTCCACCACCTCCCATTCCAGTGTCAATCACTCTTGCTGTGAAGAACTTCTTCCTAAATGCCAGGGGTTGCAAGGGAGCTCTGGAGATCATTGAGACCAAGCCCTCCCCTGGCAGCCAAGGCAAGTCCACCTAGAGGAGCTCACACAGGAACACACCCAGGCAGCTTTGGAGTGTCTTCAGAAACAGAGACTCCACAGCCTCTCTGGGCAGCCTGCTCCAGGCCTCCCCCAGCCTCACACCAAACAACTTTCTCCTCCTGCTCAGGTGGCACCTCCTGAGTTCCAGTTTGTGCCCATTGCCCCTCATCTTGTCACACTGAAAAGGGTCTGGCCCCTTCTTCTTGGCACCCACTCTTCAGATACTTATGGACATTAGTAAGATCCCTGCCAAAGTGCTCTCCTCCAGACTGGGAAGAGAAACATGGAATCACAGAACCATTCATTTCTCTCTTCTTTGCTTTCCATCAAGACATCCTACCTTGCACCTCCTTCCCTGCACCAGGGGCTTGCTGGGGGGTGCCACATACCCTGCAGCCAGTAGCCAACATCCCACCAATCTCCCAGGTATGGAACTTATGCCTTATGAGGAGAGGCTGAGGGACCTGGGGGCTGAGAGTCTGGAGAAAAGACTGAGAGGGGATCTAATCAATGTCTATAAATCTCTGAGGGCTGGGGGTCAGGAGGGGGGGACAGGCTCTGCTCACTGCTCCCTGGGATAGGACAAGCAGCAATGGATGGAAGCTGCAGCACAGCAGGTTCCAGCTCAGCACAAGGGGGAACTTCTTGCCTGGAAGGGTCCCAGAGCCCTGGCACAGGCTGCCCAGAGAGGTTGTGGAGTCTCCTTCTGTGGAGCCTTTCCAGGCCTGTCTGGATGTGTTCCTGTGTGCCCTGAGCTAGCTTGAATGGTCCTGCTCTGGCAGGGGTTGGACTGGAAGAGCTCTCTGAGTGCCCTCCAACCCCTAACATGCTGTGATGCAGTGCAGGGCTGCAGCTGGAGGTGGGCAGGGGGCTGGCATTTGGAGCTGCTCAGTATTCCAAGGCTCAGCTCCCCTCCTGCACGTGGATTTTTAATTCCTCCCCCCCGATTGATCCTGTAATTACAAAATTTGTTTAAAGCTGGTTTATTATCTCCTTTATTTGACACAATATGGCAGCATTTTGTTAGAGGATTGAAAACCAAACAAGACAACTGCAGCTGGGAGGGGTTCAAAGGGTCCTTCCCTTTAAGATGAAATCAATCCTGTTTCAAGTGGATTCCCTCGCCCCGCCACGGAGGCTCTGGGGGTGCATTTTGCTGAAATAAAGAAGAAGGAAAAAAATAGAAAGGAGAAAAAGAAAAAAGAAGAAGGGGAAAAAAAAAAAAGGCTTTTTGATTTGCCTGAAATTCTTTGGATTAATATGCAGCTGTCATTGCAAGGCAAATCCAACCTCTCTTTCATCTGCCTCCTCTCTCCCCAGGCTCCAGCGAGTGCCACCGTGCCAAGGGGCAGCATTGGGCACGGCCACCCCAGCCCTGCTCTCCTCTTGCCCCCACTCCATGCCCAGTTCCACATTCCACACACTCCCTTCTCCAGGTTGATGCTCACCACCTGCTTTTAAACCCCTGTGCCCATACAAGCAGGGAGGTTTGGGGTCTTTTGTGCTTCCCTTGGTACCTCGTTTGAAAAGTTGTTTGACTTGCAGATTGCGTCGGATGAAGTTTCCAGGGGGCTGCTGGTGAGTAAACAGGCACGGAAGGGCCAGCAGAGGGCTTGGAATATTGATGGCAACGTTCAGCTGCTGCTTCCTCTGGGGGGGGCAGCCAGCCCGGCAGGCGCGGCACCTCCCTGCTCCTCTAAGCCACGGCAGGATGAGATCCAAATGGTTGTGAGCTCTTCTCTGCCTGCTTCATCTGCTGCTGCCAACCCATCTCCACTTGCTTCACCTGCTACTGGCATCCCATCTCCACCTGCTCCACCTGCTGCTGCCAACCCATCTCCACTTGCTTCACCTGCTACTGGCATCCCATCTCCACCTGCTCCACCTGCTGCTGCCAACCCATCTCCACCTGCTTCACTCATTATTGGCAACCCATCCCCACCTGTTCCACCCACTGCTGCTAACCCATCTCCACCTGAGAATGGTTTAGGTTGGAAGGGACCTCAAAGCTCAGACAATTCCAACTNCCCTGCAGATCCTGCAAGGCCACTCCAAGCTCTCCTGGAAGCCTTCTCTTCTCCAGGCTGCAGAGCCCCAACTCTCTCAGCCTGTCCTCACAGCAGAGCTGCTGCAGCCCTCTCAGCATCTTGGTGGCCTCCTCTGGCCTGGCTCCAACACTTCCATGTCCTGCTTGTGTTGGGGGCTCCAGAACTGGCCCCAAGACTGTAGGTGGGGTCTGAGGAGAGCAGAGCCAAGGGGCAGAGTCCCCTCCCTTGCCCTGCTGCCCACACTGCTCTTGCTGCAGCCCAGAACAGGCTTGGCTCTCTGGGGACAAGGAGGTGCTCCCTCCTTGTCACCAGAGAAGAAGATATTCAGCCACCAAGATGAGTCCACTGCACATATTGGTTCATCAGCCCCCACTCCACGCAGGAGTTGGAGCTGCAAGAGCCTGAGCTTCTCTTCCTTCAGTGCAAATGGGCACCAGGAGATGGTCTTAATGAAAGTCACCTCCTAAGATTTGGCGTCTTAAAAACCAAACCTCCCAAGCCTGGGAGGGAGCACACTGGCAGCAGGAGACCAAGGCTGATGTTTGTCTGGCACCAGGACAACAATAAACCCTGGGGGGCGGGGAGGGGGAGTATTCAGGCTGGAACCATCAGCTGTGCCACAATTAATTTTCCCCTGGTTGCTGGCTCCTGGGAGGGTCAGGGGTGACAGCAGCTGCTGTGAGGGTACAGCAAAAGCTCCTCTGCTGAAATCCTCTCCCTGAAATCCTCTCCTTTCCTTCTCCTGGTCCAGCAAGGAGCACCTCTCTGTGGCCTCGTGGACAAGAAGGCCAATGGTGTCCCAGGGTGCATGAAGAAGAGTGTGGCCAGCAGGGCAAAGGAGGTTCTCCCCCAACACTACTCTGCCCCAGTGAGGTCAAATCTGGAGTCCTGTGTCCAGCTCTGGGCTCCCCAGTTCAAGAGGGACAGGGAAGTGCTGGAGAGAGCCCAGGGCAGGCTGCAAAGCTGCTGAGGGGCCTGGAGCAGCTCTGGGAGCAGCAAAGGCTGAGAGCCCTGGGGCTGAGAGCCTGCAGAAGAGCAGCCCCAGAGGGCAGCTGAGCAATGCTCAGCAACAGCTAAAGGCTGGGGGCAAGAGGCTGGGGCCAGGCTCTTGTCCGTGGTGCCCAGGGACAGCACAAGGGGCAGTGGGCACAAAGTGGAGCCCAGGAGGTGCCACCAGAGCAGGAGGAGAAAGTTGTTTGTTGTGAGGGTGGTGGAGGCCTGGAGCAGGCTGCCCAGAGAGGCTGTGGAGTGTCCTTGTGTGGAGAGCTTCCAACCCCCCCATGGCATTGTGCTGCTGGGCAAGCTGCTGTGGGTGCCCTGCTGGAGCAGGGGGCTTGGACAGGCTGAGCTCCAGAGGTCACTTCCAACCCCTCCACGCTGGATTCTGGGATTCTCTCTAACCCATTCCTGAGGCCATCTCCCAAAGCTGGGGTTTAAATCAATTATTCATACAAATGGAAGGAGCAGAACTCAAGGAAGCTGCAGCTTGGTGGTGATCTCAAGTCTTAAGTGGTGCCAGTTCTTCCTGCTGCAGCCAAGTCAATACACCAGTTCAGCTGCTGAGGTTAAAAAGGATCACAACCAGCCTCAGGAGTGAAGAGAAGCTGCACCATGGTTAAAACCAGCGCCCAGGAGGGGTTCTGAAGCAGCAGGGCCAAATAAGGGCAGTTTGGGTTCCTGGATTAGTTTAGGTTAACAACAAATCCCTGCTGGGTGTGGGGTAGCTGCAGCCTGACTCTGCAAGCAGCTGAGGGTTTGCACACAGAGCACAAGCCAGGACGAGCTGGGAAGAGGAGGGGCAGGAGGAGCTGAAGGTTGGAGCAACTCCTCTGCTGATGGCCTCTCATGAATTTTTTACAGTCCTCCTCCACCAAGGAGCAGCAAAGGTCAGGTCCCTTCCAGTGCACTCAGCTGAGAGCTTATTAATGCCAGCTGACATCACATGCAGATAGCAAACCAGCCAAGGCTGCCTGTGCTCATAGCAGCAAGGTTGCCTCATCTCTCATCTTCCTCTAAGCTACCACTCAGCATCATCTCTCTCTATGTTCATAGAATCATGGAATCATTTGGCTTGGAAGGCTTCTTTAAGGTCATCAAGTCCAACTCTCAGCCCAACACTGCCAGGTCACCACCAAACCACCTTCCTCAGCACCACATCTCTACAGCTTTCATATCTCCCCCTGGGGATGAGGATTCCACCACTGACCTGGGCAGCCTGGGCCAGGCTTGGACAACCCTTTGGGGAAGAAATTGTTCCTCATGTCCAACCTAAACCTCCCCTGGTGCCACTTGAGGTCATTTCCTCTTAGAATTATAGAATCAAGCAAGTGGGAAGAGAGCTCCAAGCTCAGCCAGCCCAACCTAGCACCCAGCCCTGGCCAACCAACCAGACCATGGCACTAAGTGCCCCAGCCAGGCTTGGCTTCAACACCTCCAGCCACGGCCACTCCACCACCTCCCTGGGCAGCCCATTCCAATGCCAATCACTCTCTCTGTGAGAACTTCCTCCTGTCCAATCTAAACCTCTCCAGCCTCAGCTTAGGCAGGTTGGATGGGGCCTTGAGCAATCTGACCTGACAGGAGGGGCCCTTGCCCATGGTCTCTTCCAACCTGTTTGATCCTATGATTCTAAGTCTCTCACAGAGAGAGTGGTCAGGGACTGGCATGAGCTGCCCAGGGAGGTGGTGGAGTCACCCAGCCTGGATGTGCCTCAGGGTGGTTTGGATGTGGTGCTTGGGGAGATGGTTTAAGGTGAATCTTACAGAGCAGGGTTCTAGGTCGGCCTTGGTGGTCTTGAGGTACTTTGGCAAGCTGCATGTTTCTGTGGTTCTGTGACCTCCAGAGAGGGGGCACAGAATCATTCAGGCTGGAGAAGGCCTCAAGGTCATCACAAAAGCTGGTTCAGTGGTGTGGTCGGGTGGAGAGGGCACAGAGAGGTGGGAGCCAGCTCAGGATTGAGAGAGAATCCATCAAGGCTCTGCCGGTTGGAGTCGATGAGCTCCGAGCTTCCTTTCTGACTCAAATGCTAACCAATAATTCCATCAACCACTCCACCAACTGCCTGATCTGCAGTTCCACCAGCAGCTGGCTGCCCATCCTCCCAGTGCTGTGGTCAATGACTTGAACACCAATTGGCTCAATCATTTGATCAACTCCCTTAGCACTCCTCCCAGCAGCTCTCCTGTCAGCTCGGCACCGCCTTTGTCCCCGATGTCAGCAGCTGCAGCGCTGAGGCCACACTTAGCATCCATTCCCCACAGCGCTGTCAGCGATGGGATGAGTTACTGTAGCCATGCTTGGAGCAAGGATTGCATCCAGCACTGCAGTGACCATTCGATCGATTATTTCATTAACAGTTTGAGCAACTATTCATTAACAAACTGATCAACTATTCCATTAACAAACTGATCAATTATTCCATTAACAAAGTGATCAACTATTCCATTAACAAACTGATCAATTATTTCATTAACAAACTGATCAATTATTTCATCAATATTTTGATCAATTATTTCATTAACAAACTGATCAATTATTTCATCAATATTTTGATCAATTATTTCATTGACAGTTTGATCAATTATTTCATTAACAAACTGATCAATTATTTCATTAACAGTTTCATCAATTATTTCATCAATATATTGATCAATTATTTCATTAACAAACTGATCAATTATTTCATTAACAAACTGATCAATTATTTAATCAATATTTTGATCAATAGTTTCATTAACAGTCTGATCAATTTTTTCATTAACAATTTAATCAATTATTTCATTAACAAACTGATCAATTATTTCATCAATATTTTGATCAATTATTTCATTAACAATTTGATCAATTATTTCATTATCAATTTCATCGATTATTTTATTAACAAATTGATGAATTATTTCATTAACAGTTTGATAAATTATTTTATTAACAATTCCATCAATTATTTTATTAACAGTTTGATCAATTACTTCATTAATAGTTTGATCAATTAGTTCATTAGCAGTGTCATCAATTATTTCATTAACAATTTAATCAATTATTTCATTGAGATGCAATCGATCAATTATTTCATTGACAGCTTGATCAATTGTTTAATTAACAAATTGATCAATTATTTCATTAACAATTTAATCAATTATTTCATTAAGATGCAATCGATCAATTATTTCATTGACAGCTTGATCAATTGTTTAATTAACAAATTGATCAATTATTTCATTAACAAATTGATCAATTATTTCATTAACAAATTGATCAATTATTTCATTAGCAGTTTCATCAATTATTTTGTTAACAATTTAATCAATTCTTTTATTAATATTTTGATTATTTGACTAAGACATTGAGGAATTCTTTCATTAACAAACTGATCAATGATTTCATGATCATTTGATCGATTGTTTTATTAACAATTTAAACACTACTTTTATTAACATTTTGATCAATTAATTATCATTTGATCGATTATTTTATTACCAATTTAAACAATTATTTTATTAATAACCTGATCATTCATTTCCTTAAGATTCAATCAATCATTTTATTAGCTATTTGATCAATTATTCAAGGAACAATTCCATCAAAGATTTCATTAACAAATCGATCTATTGATTTATTAACAATTGGATCAATTATGTCATCAACAATGTAATCAGTGAGGGTATTGATTATTTAAGCCACCACTTCATGAGTGGTTTTACTCATGAGGTAAGCACTGTATGGGTGCTTTTATTGATCCTTTACCAACTGCTTATCAACCTTTATCGATATCTATCAACTCCCTTTCCCAGCACTTTCCAATCAATGATTTTACCATTCTGATGATTCTTTTACCCACGATTTTGGCAAGGATGTAATGATTTTAGCAACTGTTTGGTTAATGACTTCGCCCACAGCCCTCCAGATCATTAATTGATTACTGTATCAGCTGTTTGCACCAATCGTTTCGGCCATGGCTGATTGATTTTGCCAACCATTTCACCAAAACTACTTTGCCAAGCACTTTGCCCACAGTTTTGTGACGTATTTAATTGATGTATTTATTAATTGCTTTGTCTGCTCTTCTAAGCAGCTGTTTTGGCGATGGTTTTGGCAATGGTTTTAGCCATGATTTTGGCAACGATTTTAGCAATTGTCTGGCAACTATTTGGGCAATTATTTTAGCCATGACTGTGGCAATGACTTTAGCCATGATTTTAGCAATTCTTTTGGCAATGGTTTTAGTAATGATTTTGGCAATGATTGTAGCAATTATTTGGCAACTATTTAGGCAATGATTTTAGCCATGATTTTGGCAATGATTGTAGCAATTATTTGGCAACTACTTAGGCAATTATTTTTGCCATGATTTTTAGCCATGATTTTGACAATGTTTTAGGCAATGATTTTTGCCACGATTTTGGCAATTATTTTGGCAATTATTTAGGCAATGATTTTGGCAATGATTTTAGCCACAGCTCCCTCAATTATTTTGGCAACTATTTAGGCAATGATTTTTAGCCATGATTTTGGCAATGATTTAGGAAATTATCTTAGCAATTATTTTGGCAATGATTTTGGCAATTATTTTGGCAATTATTTAGGCAATTATTTTGGCAATGATTTTAGCAATGACTTAGGCAATGATTTTAGCAATTATTTTAGCCATGATTTTGGCAATTATTTTGGCAACTATTTAGGCAATGGTTTTGGCAATGGTTTTAGCCATGATTTTAGCAATGATTTAGGCAATTATTTTAGCCATGGGTTTAGCAATGATTTAGGCAATGATTTTGGCAACGGTTTCGGCAGTGATTTCTTGATCTTCCCAACCACTCCATCAGCTCTTGCATCCATTCTTTTGCCCGCAGCTTCACAAGTTCTTTCGTCAATTACTTTAGCTGCTACTTTAAGCAGCGATTTTAGCACTGATCCGTGGGTTTTACCAACGACTCCCTCCACTCTTTTTGTCAGCTGTTTTTCCAACCATTTTAACCAGCAGCTCTGCCAGCCACTCACTCACTGCTTTCACCAGCAACGTCCCCGCTGTAACTGCATGCCTGCTTTTCCAGCTCCTCAGCAAGCGCCAGGCTGCTCCTGGGTGGACTTCTCCAGATGCCAGCGCAGGAAAAGTCTCCACAACTTCTCCATTTTGCCCTAGGTCGGTGTGTGTGTGTTAATTAAGTCTGTCCTGTCGGACACGATCTGATGTCATTGTACAAGGAGATGTTCTTTGTTAGCAGCTCTCTTAGTTGCGGGCTCCTCTGTGTATTTGCAACCATGGCAACAGAAGAGTAAGCTAAAGCCAATGAGATAATGAGATATTCTCATTGTAATTGTGTTTCATGAGGGCACAGGGTCCCACGGGTGGGATCTGGCTGCCTTAACAACGGCTAGCAGAATTTGGGGAGCAGGCAGGCGTTGGTGTGGCACAGCGGCCGCGTAAACGCTCCCTGGCACGCCGCTGCCGCCTTCCTCCCACCACCTTCCAGCGCGCAAGGTCGCGGTGCGCTGCGGCGCCTGGCGCTGCTGCTGGGCAGCCAGGCTGATATCAAACCCTCCCCAACTTCAAGGAACTTGGCGTTTGAAAGGCTCTAACGAGGCTGTGAGCTGCTGCTTTGCATGATAATTGGCGGCGGAGCTGGGGTGGGGAGGAGGTGACGGAGGAGGGACCGGCTGGAGACGGCGCAGCCCGGAGGCCGTCGGGGCGCTGATGGCAGAGGCCGATGTGGAATACAGCTCAAGCGTCCCCAGGGTTCGTCCTCCTGCTCCTGCTGGAAGTGAAATCCCAAAGTTCCGTCAGCATTTTAATCCTGGAGCTCTGCGGAGGCGCCGACGAGGGGAGGAGTTCACCTCCTGCAAACAAAACCAAGCGGTTGGCTTCTGGAGATCCTTCCTTCGGCTCCGAGACACACAAAGGCAGGGGACACAATACAGCCTCCGGGAGCCTTCTCTTATCCAGGCTGAACAATCCCAGCTCCCTCAGCTTGTCCTCACAGCAGACTGGTTCCAGCTCTTGGATCATTGTCTCCAGCAGCTCCATGTCACAGAATCACAGAACCAGCCAGGTTGGAAGAGAGCTCCAAGCTCAGCCAGCCCACCCTAGCACCCAGCCCTGCCCAACCAACCAGACCATGGCACTAAGTGCCCCAGCCAGGCTTGGCTTCAACACCTCCAGGCACAGCAACTCCACCACCTCCCTGGGCAGCCCATTCCAATGCCAATCACTCTCTCTGCCAACAACTTCCTCCTAACATCCAGCCTAGACCTGCCCTGGCACAGCTTGAGGCTGTGTCCCCTTCTTCTGTCCCTGGCTGCCTGGCAGCAGAGCCCAACCCCACCTGGCTACAGCCTCCCTGCAGGGAGCTGCAGACAGCAATGAGCTCTGCCCTGAGCCTCCTCTTTGCCAGGCCAAACAACCCCAGCTCCCTCAGCCTCAGTGTCTCACCTAGGCTTCACTCTGTGGCACCTGTTTATGCCACACCACATCCCACAACATTCCAGGTGCTCCACACAGCTCTCAGCAAGTCCTGGGGTGGAAGAGATGCTCCAAGTTACCACAGGGCTGCTGGCTACTCCTCCCCATGCCAAGGGAAGCAGACAGCCAGGGCTGTCCCGAAGGTGGTGGTGGCACAGCCAGTGCCCAGCACTGTCACAGGGCAAGGAGCTGGTCTGGGGAAAGCTCTCAACCAAGCATGTCCCAGACTCAGCAGCCTCCAGATACCTTTGAAGTCTGGAGGAGCTCAGACCCAAGCCTCATAAACCCCCTTCGAGCTCATAAACCATTATGAACCTCATAAACTTTATGACTTGCACGTGGGTCCACCACAAAGGCAGTGCTCACTTCCAGAGCAGTCTTCTGCACCCTCTGGTTGCTCTGGGTGTGGGAAAGGCACTCGGGGCCACCCTCGTCCCAGCATCTACCAGAGGCTTGATCACAACTGGACTTTGAGCCCCAGCTCCAGAAAAGCCCCTGGAGCAGGAGGGATGTGGCATGTGCCAGGGAGTCAGCGCTTGGCATTGCCTCTTCCCTCTGTTGTGGAGTCACTGCTGAGTACCAAAGGAGTGCTGTGATTCACAGAAAGGGCTGGGTTGGAAGGGATCTTCAAGATCATCCAGTTCCCACCCCCCTGCCGTGGGCAGGGACACTTTCCAGTAGCCCAGGGTGCTCAAGGCCTCATCCAGCCCAGCCCTGGCCAGAGAGGGGACATCCACAACCTCCCTGGGCAACCTCCTCCAGTGTTTCACCACCCTCACTGGAAAAAATGTCTTCCTAATCTCCAGACTAAATCTCTCATCCTCAAGCTTCACTCCCTTCCTTCTCTTCCTGTCACCACAAGCCCTTGTCAAAAGAATCCCTCCCCAGCTTTTTTTGTACCCCCTTTTCAGGTACTGGAAGGCAGCTCTAAGGTCTCCCTGGAGCCTTCTCATCTCCAGGCTGAACATCCCCAACTCTTTCAACCTGTCTTTGTAGGAGAGGTTCTGGTTATCTTTCTGGCCTCCTCTGGACCCACTCCAGCAGGTCCATGTTCCTCTTGGGTTGGGGGTTTCACCAGAGCTGAGCAGCAGAGTCACTTCTAGAGCAGAGGGACAGGATCTCCTCTCTCCATCTCTGCCCACCCTGCTTTGGATGCAGCCCAGGCTGCCCTTGGCCTTCTGAGCTGCCTGTGCCCATTGCTGGCTCCTGTCCAGCTTCTCCCCACACCAGCACCCCCAGCTCCTTCTTTGCAGGGCTGCTCTCACTCTCCTCACCCCCAGCCTGCACTGATACCGAGAACTGCCCTGACCCAGCTGCAGGACCTCATTGAGCCTCACCTTATCTCGTGGACATTTGTTCTGCAGTCCAGGCCCGTGGCTGCTGTTCATCTCCATTAGCAGCTAAAGATGTTTGCCCTCTCTTTGCCACCATGACACAGGCCTTGTCTCTCCATGTCTCAGCACTGGAGCTTTCCTGACCCAGACACTTAATATGTAGAGCTCATTGCTGCGCCTCGGATGCGAACGGCAGGACCGGAGGCTCCCAGCGCCCAAGCCCTGTTCTCATGTTGCTGTCACATTGAATATTTGTTGCTACCAGTCAGTAGATGACAGAGTCATAAAGCCTGGTGAGAGCTGGCATCTGAAGTGGGTTTGCTGCCTGGTGTGGCTCCTGATAGAGAAAATCAACCACACGCATTTAGCACTAATTACATGCAAGCGATGATAAGGGAGTTGTTTTACAAGGGCTGGGATCAGCAGCTGGAATAGCAAGCTGGGGAAAAAACACACCAGGGGGAGGAGAATCACTGAATCATGGAGTCATGAAAGCAGAGAGCTGGAGTCAGAGAACCATGAAATCATAGAAGTGTAGAATTGTGGAATCACAGAACCATGAAACTATAGAATTGTGGAGTCACAAAATCATAGAACTGTGAAATCACAGAACCATGAAATCACAGAATCACAGAACCAGGCAGGCTGGAAGAGAGCTCCAAGCTCAGCCAGCCCAGCCTAGCACCCAGCCCTGCCCAACCAACCAGACCATGGCACTAAGTGCCCCAGCCAGGCTTGGCTTCAACACCTCCAGGCACAGCCACTCCACCACCTCCCTGGGCAGCCCATTCCAATGCCAATCACTCTCTCTGCCAACAACTTCCTCCTCACATCCAGCCTCAACCTGCCCTGGCACAGCTTCAGGCTGTGTCCCCTTCTTCTGTCCCTGGCTGCCTGGCAGCAGAGCCCAACCCCACCTGGCTACAGCCTCCCTGCAGGCAGCTGCAGACAGCAATGAGCTCTGCCCTGAGCCTCCTCTGCTGCAGGCTGCACCCCCCCAGCTCCCTCAGCCTCTCCTCACAGGGCTGTGCTCCAGGCCCCTCCCCAGCCTTGCTGCCCTTCTCCAAACACCTTCCAGCACCTCAACATCTCTCTGCAATGGAGGAGCCCAGAACTGGACACAGCACTCCAGGGGTGGCCTGAGCAGTGCTGAGCACAGGGGCAGAAGAACCTCCCTTGTCCTGCTGCCCACACTGCTCCTGAGCCAGCCCAGGATGCCATTGGCTCTGCTGCCCACCTGGGCACTGCTGCCTCCTCTTCAGCTCCTCTCTCCCAGCACCCCCAGCTCCCTCTCTGCCTGGCTGCTCTCAGCCACTCTGTCCCCAGCCTGTAGTGCTGCTTGGGGTTGTTGTGGCCAAAGTGCAGAACCCTGCACTTGGCCTTGTTCAGTCTCATCCCATTGGCCTCTGCCCACCCATCCAGCCTGGCCAGGTCCCTCTGCAGGGCTCTGCTACCCTCCAACAGCACTCCAGCATCTCCACATCCCTCTTGTCCCAGGGGCTCCAGCACTGGATGCAGTACTCCAGGTGGGGTCTCAGCAGAGCACAGCAGAGGAGGAGAATCACCTCCCTGGCCCTGCTGGCCACACTGCTCCTGCTGCAGCCCAGGCTCTGATTGGCTTTCTGGGTTGCAAGTGCTCACTGCTGGCTCCTGTTGAGCTTCTCCTCCAGCAGCACCCCCAAGTCCCTTTCCTCAAGGCTGCTCTCCAGTCAGTCCCTGCCCAGCCTGGATTGGTGCTTGGGATTGCCCTGACCCAGCTGCAGGACCTTTGTAGTTTCTCTTCCTGCCACCCGGATGCAGGATGTGCTGCCAGTGCTGAAGTGACATTGAAAGCTGATCCTGTTCTCAACACCACCACAGCTTCTCAGCTTTATGTACTTTTTAATTTCCTCTCTGGAAAAAAAGGAAAAATAAAATCTGTTCTTCATCAAAGAGCTGCTGCAGGGGAACGTGGAAAAAGTTGACTCAGTCCATATCTGCATTCTTGCTGGTACCTGGAAGTGAACCAAGCACCACCACCAGCCAAAAGAGAAGCTAGAAAAAGCACTTGGAGAAGTCATCTTCCTACAGGCACTGCTTCAGGAGTGCCCTGGGAAAGTTCTGCTCTGACACCAAATTCCTTTCATCCTAACCAGATTTTGGATGCTTGGCTAGCACAGGCTGCTCCTCACCACTGCTCCGAGCTTTGGATCATCCTCGGCTGGGGGCAGCCCTTAGGAGGGGCCCAGACCCAACTCCCAAAGCCAAACCTGAACTCAGGCTTGGCTGGGAACCCAAATGTGAACTCCAACAAAGCTTGAACAAGAAGTCAAACAGAACCCCAAATCTAAACCCAAAACAAAGCCCAACCCAAATCCAAACCTGAACCCAACCCAAATCTGCATCTCATCCAAACTCAACCAACCCAAAACCTCAACCCAAACCAGACAGGCATCCAATCCAAACTCAAAGTCAACCAACCCAAAACCCCAACCCAAACCAGACAGGCATCCAATCCAAACTCAAAGTCAACCAACCCAAAACCTCAACCCAAACCACACAGGCATCCAATCCAAACTCAAAGTCAACCAACCCCAAACCTGAACATAAACTCCAGCCCAAACCTGAATCCAAACAAGACCCAAATCTGATGCCAAGCCAAATCGAACCACAACCCTAACTCAACATAAAGCCAGAACAAACTCAAACTCGAACCTGACCCAAACCCAACCTTAAAGGGAGAAAAGGAGGCTGAGAAGAAACCTTCTGTCTACAATTGCACAAAAGGAGGTTGGGGAAGATGTGGTTCAGTCTCTTCTCCCAAAGAACAACCAGTAGGACAAGAGGAAATGACCTCAGGTTGCACCAGGGAGGATTTAGAGGTTGGACATGAGGAAAAATTTCTTCCTCAAAATGTTTGTCCAGGCCTGTCCCAGGCCGCCCAAGGCAGTGGAGGAAGCCCCATCCCTGAAGGGGTTTTAAAGCCCTGGAGATGTGGTGCTCAGGGGCACGATTCAGTGGTGAGCAGGCAGTGCTGGATTAAGGCTTGGCCTTAGTGATCCTGAAGGTCCCTTCCAAACAAAACCATTCTATGATTCTCGAAGTGACAAAGTCAAAACACCACTGCTGAATTCCCCAACAGAGGAAGAAGAAAGGGAGTTGCTTGCCTTTAAAGCTGCATTTTGTTACGGCTGACATCCACCTTGGTGGAATTATCTCTGATTTTCCCTCACTTTTCCCAACTCCACCTTGAAACCACCACCAGGGATGGCCAGAAACACTTTGCTGACCTTCAGCCCAAGCGACTCATCTCCCGAAGCTGAATGGCAGTGGCTGTGACTTGCTAAAACAAGCCCCTTGCTCCTGGAGGAGGTTTGTTTGTGGCTGCTGCATCTCTGAGCTTTACAGAAATGCCTTTTTTAGGTTTGCCTTTCCCCCCCCCCCCGCCTTTTCCCTAGGACTGGGTTTAATAAAGTCTTGATGTGGCATCTGCACAATGTGGTTGCCCACGAGATTGCTTGCTTGGGGCTTGTGTGGCTTCCAGGGGACCGGGCAGGGGTTTATTAAATTCTAGTCCAGGAAGAGAAGTAGAAAGTTGAATTTCCAGCACTAATATAATTTTTTAGTTTTTTTTTCTTTCCCTTTCTTTAGTTTTTGTTGTTGTTGTTGTTGCTGCTGCTCCCCAGCCCCTTGGTTTTTCTGCACTCATATTGCCAGGCTCATCTCAGGCAGCGGTTCGCCGGCCACGGTGCGGTGCCGCTGATCCTCGTTACCCGAGCAGAGCTGGGCTGGGGAGCTTCTGACCCTGCTCTCCTCCAGAGAAAAGGAGAAGCCTTATCCCATTTCTCACCCCACAAACCGAAGCTCAGTGTCTGGAGGTGTGGCTATAATGAGGTGGAGAGGTTTGCCTCTTGAGCTTCGACTCTCATGCAGCACACCTGTAATCTCCGGCTGGGTTTGCAGCCTGGGCTGGTGCTGCATCAATGCTGCAGGAACACCTTGGGGGGTGCAAAGAGGATTAAACCTCCCTGCAGATGTAGATAAAACAGCAAGAAGTCTCCCATTTTCAAGAGAGCTGGGGAAGAAAATAGTCAATTTTCCAAAGGGGAGGAGAAAGTGATTCCTTCATGCCACCCTTGCACTCACCCCGGAGTTGGGGGACTGTAAATCTCCAAGGGGATTTGTGGCCCCACAACCAGCAGGGATGCACAGGATCCCAGGCTCACAGATGTCAGGGGTTGGAAGAGACCCAAGGAGGTCATCCAGTCCAACCTCCATGCCAGAGCAGGACCATCCAAGCTAGCTCAGGACACACAGGAACACATCCAGACAGGCCTTGAGAGGCTCCAAAGAAGGAGACTCCACAGCCTCTCTGGGCAGCCTGGGCCAGGGCCCTGGGACCCTTCCAGGCAAGAAGTTGCCCTTGTGCTGAGCTGGAACCTGCTGTGCTGCAGCTTTCATCCATTGCTGCTTGTCCTATCCCAGGGAGCAGTGAGCAGAGCCTGTCCCCCCCTCCTGACCCCCAGCCCTCAGACAGTTATAGATATTTATCAGATCCCCTCTCAGTCTTCTGCAGACTCTCAGCCCCAGGTCCCTCAGCCTCTCTTCACCAGTCAGTGCTCCAGTCCCCTCCTCATCCTCACAGCCCTCCCTTGAGCTCTCTCCAGCAGATCCCTGTCCCTCTGCAACTGAGGAGCCCCAAACTGAAGACAGTGTTAAAGATGAGGTCTCACCAGG
This sequence comes from Tricholaema leucomelas, assembly GCA_013400475.1. Taxonomy (NCBI): domain Eukaryota; kingdom Metazoa; phylum Chordata; class Aves; order Piciformes; family Lybiidae; genus Tricholaema lacrymosa; species Tricholaema leucomelas. The sequence continues at coordinate 87,365 of WAAF01001370.1, forward strand.
GCAGAATAGAAGGGAAAGAGAAACTTCCTGTAGCTCTTCTGCCAGGCACGCAGCAACAGAAGAAAGGGACAGAGCCTCAAGCTGTGCCAGGGGAGATTCAGGCAGGATGTGAGGAGGAAGTTGTTGGCAGAGAGAGTGATTGGCATTGGAATGGGCTGCCCAGGGAGGTGGTGGAGTGGCTGTGCCTGGAGGTGTTGAAGCCAAGCCTGGCTGGGGCACTTAGTGCCATGGTCTGGTTGGTTGGCCAGGGCTGGGTGCTAGGTTGTGCTGGCTGAGCTTGGAGCTCTCTTCCAACCTGGTTGGTTCTGTGATTCTATGACATGATTCCAGCCCCTGGCACTCTGATTCTGTGATTCAATCCAGCTTCCTTTGTGTGCTGTCCAGTAGCAGCCAAGGGGTGGGGAAGAGAGCTCCTGCCCCAGACCTGACACCACTCAAGATCAGGTTCTCTGGGGCCCTGAGCAACCTGATCTAGTTGAGGATGTCCCTGCTGCTACAGAGGGGTTGGACTAGATGACCTTGAAGGTCCCTTCCAACCCAAGCCAGGCTGTGATTCTCTGACATTTAGAGACAAATGCGTGGCCATGGCTATTCTGGGATGGGCAGAAGCAGCTCTTCTGCAGCTGGAGGGGGGGAGCTGAGATGTTGCTTTCCCAAGCTTAAACAAACCCTGGCAGCAGCTACGCCGCATGTCCCCTTTCAGCGGACACCACAGCTCCGGGGCCCAGCTGATAGGAGGTTAATTGTGCAAGTGATAGGAGAGCAAAGAGTTTTCCACCCCCTGAAGCAGCAGTGGGTTGGTCACCACTGCCTCATCTTCTTGTTTGGGTAGAAAGGAGCAGAACAAGCCCAATATTTCAAGCATCACTCAAGCAGCTGGTGGCCCCCCCCTTGCCTTGGGTCACTAATGCGTTCAAACACGGCTAATGACAGGGATGGGGTGGGGGGCAGGGGCATGACAAGATAAGGGGAGGCTGGTAATGAATGGCTCCAGCACAGCAAAGTGGCACAAGTGATTATAGACTCACTCAAGCCACTGGCCCCTGACGGCTGCCAACATCCAATTTCACCTCCCACTCATAGACCCCCACCCACCACTCCCTCCCCCAGATAACCCTGTGCTGGGTAGGAACTGGGGCTACAGCCCCCACGCAGCACAGCTGGTGTTTAGCTGCTGCTGCTGCTGGAATCCCTTCCTTTTCCCTCCGTTAATTAGGCAAATTAATTAAGCCTTCCTTTGGTACTGGGGGATCCATTCCCCAGTTAAGGCTGGGATGCCACAGAGACTTTGTTAAGCTGTTGAGAGAAGGCTGATTAATCCTGACATGGATTCCATCAAGGCTTCTGAAGCACCCAACTTCGAGTGCAGTGGCGGGGAAGAAGGCTCCGTGGATCTGATACGGGGAGCCACAAGGGCTGAGCATCACCACAAGCTGGCTGGTGTTTAATGGGGCACCCTCGTGCCAAGCTGTTAGGAGGGAATGAGCAAATGGCCTGATCAATGTGGGCTTAGGGACCAGGTGGCCAAGACAGCCAAAGGCATCCTGGCCTTTATCAGAAACAGTGTGGCCAGAAGGAGGAGGGAGGTTCTTCTTCCCCTGTACTCAACACTGGTCAGGCCACACCTTGAGTGCTGTGTCCAGTTCTGGGCTCCTCAACTCAAGAGAGATGTTGAGGTGCTGGAAGGTGTCCAGAGAAGGGCAACAAAGCTGGTGAGGGGCCTGGAACACAAACCCTATGAGGAGAGGCTGAGGGAGCTGGGGGTGTGCAGCCTGAAGAAGGGGAGGCTCAGGGGCGACCTCCTTGCTGTCTACAACTACCTGAAGGGAGGCTGTAGCCAGGTGGGGTTGGTCTCTTCTGCCAGGCAAGCAGCAACAGGACAAGGGGACACAGCCTCAAGTTGTGCCAGGGAAAGTCTAGGCTGGATGTTAGGAGGAAGTTGTTGGCAGAGAGAGTGATTGGCATTGGAATGGGCTGCCCAGGGAGGTGGTGGAGTCACCATCCCTGGGGATGTTCAGGAAAAGACTGGCTGGGGCACTTAGTGCTATGGTCTGGTTGACTGGATAGGGCTGGGGGCTAGGTTGGACTGGATGATCTTGGAGGTCTCTTCCAACCTGGTTGATTCTATTCTATTCTATTCTATTCTATTCTAATCAATCCTCCTCATCAGGGCACTCCCAGTTGGCCTCCGAGAGCCTTTCCCAACAAAACTTGTGTCAGCAAAGAAATCCACTGAGAGGACAGCTCCAAACCATAAAACCTTTCCTGGAGCTGCACGAGGTGAGTTGGACTGCACAAGGCTTCAGCAGCAACACCACAGGGCCGGAGGAGCAGGGAGCTGGAGGGTCGGAGGATCGCGGGCTTGGAGGAGCATGGGGTTATGGAATCATGGGGGCCTGGAAGTGGACTCATGGAGTCATGGAATGATAGTTATGGAATCACAGAGCCATGGAATCACAGAGTCACGGAATCGGAGTCATAGAGCCATGGATTCATAGAGTCATGGAATAATAAAGTAATGGAATCATAGAGCCATGGAATCATAGAGCCATGGAATCATAGAGCCATGGAATCATAGAGTCAGGGAATAATAAAGTAATGGAATCATAGAGCCATGGAATCATAGAGCCATGGAATCATAGAGTCAGGGAATCATAGAGTCATGGAATCATAGAGTCATGGAATAATAAAGTAATGGAATCATAGAGCCATGGAATCATAGAGTCATGGAATAATAAAGTAATGGAATCATAGAGCCATGGAATCATAGAGCCATGGAATCATAGAGTCAGGGAATTATAGAGTCATGGAATCATAGAGTCATGGAATCATAGAGCCATGGAATCATAGAGTCAGGGAATTATAGAGTCATGGAATAGTAGAGTAATGGAATCATAGAGCCATGGACTCATAGAGCCAGGGAATCATAGAGCCATGGAGTCAGGGTCACGGAATCATAGGTTCATGGAATCAGAATCATAGAGCCATGGAATCACAGAGTAATGGAATCATAGAGTCATGGAATCATAGAGCCATGGAATCTTAAAGTCACAGAATTATAAAGTCATGGAATCAGAGCCATAGAGCCATGGAATCATAGAGCCAAGGAATCATGAATCATAGAATCTTTTCAGCTGAAGGAGACCTCCAAGATCACCAAGTCCAAGCCTTAGCCCATCCCTGCCGGCTCACCACTAACTCCAGCACATCTCCGCAGCTATGAAACCCCTCCAGAGATGAGGACTCCACCACTTGACCTTATTGTGGCCTTGTAGTATCTTAAGGAGGCTACAAGAAAGCTGGGGAGGGACTTTTGAGACTGTCAGGGAGTGACAGGACTGGGGGGAATGGAACAAAGCTGGAAATGGGGAGAGTCAGCCTGGAGGTTAGGGAGAAGTTGTTCAGCATGAGGGTGGTGAGAGCCTGGCAGGGGTTGCCCAGGGAGGTGGTGGAAGCCTGATCCCTGGAGGTGTTTAAGGCCAGGCTGGATGAGGCTGTGGGCAGCCTGCTCTGGTGTGAGGTGTCCCTGGGCATGGCAGGGGGGGTGGCACTGGCTGGTCCTTGTGGTCCCTTCCAGCCCTGACTGAGTCTATGATTCTTTACACTGAGGGTTTTGGAGCCCTGGAGCAGGCTGCCCAGAGGGGTGCTGGAGTCTCCATCTCTGGAGGCATTCAAAGCCCATCTGGATCCCAATCTGTGCAACCTGCTCTGGGTGATTCTGCTTTATCAGGGTGGTTGGACTGGATCATCTCCAGAGGTTCTGGCTGATTGGACAGGGCTGGATGATAGGTTGGCCTGGATGAGCTTGGAGGTCTCTTCCAACCTGTTTGACTCTATGATTCCATGATCCTGTAATTAGGATTCTGTGCTACTAACCAGAGGGGCTGAAGGAGAGTGATGTTGAAGCTGCAAGATGTGACCCAGGGTAGGAAGAAGGAGCAGCCCAGAAGAAGTGAGCTGATGATCTGCTCTGGGAGGGATCTCATGGCCTTGCTGGGAAAAGCCACATTTAATGTTGAAGTGTAACTTTTAAACCCAGAGATGCTGACTCCATAAAAATGTGCTCTTGACCCAAGCCCTCAGCTCCAAAGTGTAGCCCAGAGGGTTTGGGGGGTTTGGGGTGGGGTTTTTTTAATAGCTGTGCTATAAATCATCAAAATTAAATGTTTGCCTTGGCGGCGCCGGGAGAAGGCTCCGGAGGGAGCTGGGGATGTGTCAGGGTACAAAGCTCAGGGATCACACAGACCCTCCACGGCCTCTGAGGTGGGGAGGCTGCCCCAGTTCACACTGGCTGCTGCTGTTTCTCCCAGTGCTGTTTCCCCCAGTGGGTGTCCTGAGATAGAAGCGTGGAATTGTTTGGGGTAGGAAAGGTCTCCAAGATCCTTCAGCCCAACCAGCAACCCACCATGGCCACTAAACCATCTCCCCAGCTGCCATGGCCACAGGGTTCTGGAATACCTTCAGGGATGGGGACTCCAGCACCTCCCTGGGCAGCCTGTGCCAATCCCTGACCACTCTTACAAGAAGAAAAAACGATTGCTAATAGCCAACCTAAACTGCTTGCTCCTGTGGGTCTCAGCACATCCTCCCCTTGGACCACCTCATGCTTCTAGGGATGGGTGCCATGGGGTGGGCTGGGTGAGCAGGATGGTGAGAGGCTGCTGAAGGTGGAGGCTCAGCAGGGAAGTGTGATTGAATAAGAATCACAGAACCAGAGAAGGAGACTTCACAGCCTCTCTGGGCAGCCTGCTCCAAGCCTCCAGCACCCTCACACCAAACAGCTTTCTCCTCCTGCTCAGGTGCCACCTCCTGGGTTCCAGTTTGTGCACACTGCCCCTTGTCTGAAAAAGGTAAGTGAAGGTTTTTCACCGCTCCAAGTGGTGACTGCCAGGCTGGTTGCTGCCAACCTGCAGCTCTGCTTCCCTGAGCACCAACCACACATTCACAGACTGCATTGGGTTGGAAGGGACCAGCAAAGCTCATCTGGTCCAACCCCCTGCAGTCACAGGGAGACCTCCAGCCAGAGCAGGCTGCCCAGGGACACATCCAGCCTGACCTTGAATGCTTCCAGGGATGGACCCTCAAGCACAGCCCTGGGCAGCCTGGGACAGTCTCTCACCACCCTCACCGTGCAGAGCTTCCTCCAAACATCTGATCTAAGCCTCCTCTGCCCAACATCACTGTTTGAGAAGCCAGTAGCCTGCCTCTCCTCACCAGCCTGGCCTGATGAGGTTTTCAGCCCAAGCCTGGCCAGGGAGGAGGGCTTTTCTTTGCTGTCCTACCTGTGAACCCCTTCCCATGTGCCGTCGGAAACTCTCTCCAGAGTCCCTGCAGCCAACCTGTTAACATCCTCTCCTTCACACTCCCGTGTGGAGCCAGCTGCTCAGCCTAGCAAAACACAGCTGGAGACCTTTAGAAATAGTAAATTAAGGCTTGCTCCAGCTGGGCAGTGCTGGAGGAGCAACTCATCCATCACCAGGGTGTCAAACCTCCCTCGACGTCCTGCCCACCAGCACTGCGCTGCCACATCCTGCCCTCGCCTGGCTCCAGCCTCGCCGCTTCCCATTGCCTCTTTACCCCTCAGCTCGGAGTTCATTGTGCACAGAGAATCCAGCCCGAGGAGGCTGCTCGGGAAGCTCCGGGAAGGCTTCAGGGTGTCATTCCCAGGGAGGAACAAGGAGTGGCAGCCCCAGGTTTGTTCCCAGGTCACCTCTGGGCCACTGCAGGGATGTTTGGGGGATGAAGAGCAGCAGCCGAGCAAGCTCCACCTGCAGCAGGCAGGAAGGGATGGAAGATGTGAGAGAGAGGTTGAGAGAGAGAGGTGATGGTTTGAAACTGAAACAAGGAGACTGAGACTAGATGGCAAGGAGACATTTTCTTATGCTGAGGGTGATGAGACACTGGACCAAGAGGCCCACAGAAGGGGTAGGTGCTCCATGCCCCAAATCATGCCAGGTCAGCTTGTTTGGGCTCTGAGCACAGAATCACAGAGCCACAGAATGGTAGGGGTTGGAAGGGACCTCTGAAATCTGTTGAGTCCAACATCCCCTCCTCTCATCACCAGACCTTGTCAATAGTCCCTCCCCAGCCCTCCTGCAGCCCACTGCAGATCCTGCAAGGCCACTCCAAGCTCTCCTGGAAGCCTTCTCTTCTCCAGGCTGCACAGCCCCAACTCTCTCAGCCTGTCCTCACAGCAGAGCTGCTGTAGCCCTCTCAGCATCTTGGTGGCCTCTTCTGGCCTGGCTCCAACACTTCCATGTCCTGCTTGTGCTGGGGGCTGCAGAAGTGCACCCAGGACTGCAGGTGGGGTCTGAGGAGAGCAGAGCCAAGGGGCAGAATCCCCTCCCTTGCCCTCTGCCCACACTGCTCTTGCTGCAGCCCAGCACAGGGTTGCTGTCTGGGCTGCACTCACACTGCAGGCTCAGGTTGAGCTTTTCATCACCCCAGACCCCCAGGGCCTCTTCATGATTAAATGTAACCTGTCCAGCAGCTTTAGCCCAGCGTGGGGCAGAGGTGGACAGCATGGTAGGGAGGGGGACAGAGACAAGCCCCCAGCCCTGTCCTTGGTGCTCTCCTTGCTGAGCAGGCTGCGGGCAGGGGATGAGGAGGACTTAGCCAAGCCTGTCGTGGGAGCACAACAATTCAGTCTGCAAACTGAGACGTCTTGGCCATTTCTTGGCTGGTCTCTGGAGCCCAACTTGCAGGGCATGGTGGGGCTGGCACCTTCCCCGTGCACTCCCCAGGCTGGCTTTGCTATTCTGGAGCTGCCAAGGAGAGGGCTTTGTGCCGGCGCTCGGCTGCAGTGACATTCAAGCCTCCGAGTTTGCATTGTCTTCAGGAGCTAATCTGCACTCCACAGTTCCCCCCAGCAGCCTTTCCAGAGGTCTTTGCTGCAGAGCCAGGGGGTGGGGAAGGCAGCACTGCTTGCACAACATCTTCTGCCAGCTCTTGAGGTGTTGTCAGGAGAGACTGGTCCTGCTGGAACCCAGCACCAGCGCTGGCACCCATGGGTGAGGGCAGCCACAGGGCATCGGTTCTGAATCCACACCCAGAGCAGTTCCCTGTCTCTCTGGACCTGGGAGCTGGAGAAGCTCTGGGCTGGACTAGATGACCCCTAGAATTCCAGCCATTACTCTGATGGGGTTCTGTGCTCTCACTGGACCATGGGAGGAGGGAGAGAGCAGCCAGAGTTTGTCAGAGCCCACCCCGGCAACGATGCGAATTGCAGTGTCTGAGGCTTTTGTGTCCACTCTGCAGCAGCACACTTCTAAAGCACTAATGAAAGGAGGTTGTAGCCAGGCAGGGGTTGGGCTCTTCTCCCAGGCACCCAGGGACAGAACTAGAGGACACAGCCTCAGATTGCAGCAGGGCAGGTTTAGGCTGAACGTTAGGAAGAAATTCTTCACAGCAAGAGCGATTGTGAATCTCTGTGAGACTCTTGAGCATCCTGAAACTACCTGAAGGGAGGCTGGGGTTGGGCTCTGCTGCCAGGCACCCAGTGACAGAACAAGGGGACACAGCCTCAAGCTGTGCCAGGGCAGGGTCAGGCTGGATGTTAGGAGGAAGTTGTTGGCAGAGAGAGTGATTGGCATTGGAATGGGCTGCCCAGGGAGGTGGTGGAGTAGCCGTGCCTGGAGGTGTTTAAGAGGAGGCTGCATGAGGCACTTAGTGCCATGGCTTAGTTAATTAGAAGGGTTAGGTGATAGGTTGGGCTCGATGATCCCAGAGGTCTCTTCCAACCTGGTTCATTCTGTGAAGCTGATGGCTCTGTGCAGAGTCGAGAGCCAGCCGTAGTCTTCCTCACCTCGTCTCTGCTGCCCATGCTCCTTATCAGCATGGCCCCAAATAATCCTTTGTGAGTAGAGCTCTAATTACTTGCTAGGTCATCCATGCTCCCCCCGAAGCTGGCAGTCAACAGCTGATTGTCTCACCTCCAGGATGAAACCCAACGCCAGTGCTGCAGATAGCACTGCCCCGCGCTGCCGTCTGGCAGGCAAGCAGGCAGATACCACCACAGGCAGCTATAATCCGCTAAAGCTGTGACTGAGAAGTGGCATTTGGACTGCATTTCAACTTGGCATTGTCCCTGCAGAAGATTAACACTGCCAAAGACTTTGATTTCTGAGCCTTGCCCATCAGAGAGTTGCTTTGTTGCGGGGGAAATTGAGGCATTGTGCGGAGTTTCGAGGAGGAGAGCAGAGCCTGACACCAACAATCATGTTCTGACTCCACTTCACTCTGCTCCCCTCCCACTTACAGCTCTCAGCCAAAGAGCACCCCAGTAGGACCTGGAGGATTATTCCTTCTTGATGGGAATTACCCTAAATGCTGAAAGGGTCAGGAGGATGGGGTCCAGTGACAGGACCAAGGGCAACGGGCACAAAGTGGAACATCCCTGTGAGGAGAGGCTGAGGGAGCTGGAGTTGTTTGGCCTGGCAAAGAGGAGGCTCAGGGCAGAGCTCATTGCTGTCTGCAGCTCCCTGCAGGGAGGCTGTAGCCAGCTGGGGTTGGGCTCTGCTGCCAGGCAGCCAGCAGCAGAAGAAGGGGACAGAGGCTCAAGCTGTGCCAGGGGAGGTTGAGGCTGGATGTGAGGAGGAAGTTGTTGGCAGAGAGAGTGATTGGCATTGGAATGGGCTGCCCAGGGAGGTGGTGGAGTGGCCGTGGCTGGAGGTGTTGAAGCCAAGCCTGGCTGGGGCACTTAGTGCCATGGTCTGGTTGGTTGGGCAGGGCTGGGTGCTAGGTTGTGCTGGCTGAGCTTGGAGCTCTCTTCCAACCTGCTTGACTCTATCATTCTGTGATCAGAAGTTCCACCTGAACATGAGGAAAAACTTCTTTACTTTAAGGGTGATGGAGCCCTCGAGCAGGCTGCGCAGAGAGGTGATGAAGTCTCCATCTCTGGAGGCATTCAAAGCCCACCTGGATGCCACTCTGTGCAGCCTGCTCTGGGTGACTCTGCTTCAGCAGGATGGTTGGACTGGATCATCTCCAGAGGTCCCATACTGTTCTGTGATTCTGTGATCCTAATCAGAGGGGCTGGAGGAGAATGGTGCTGAAACTGGAAGGTGTGACCCAGGGTAGGAACGAGGAGCAGCCCAGAACAAGTGAGTTGATTATCATAGAATCAGGCACTTGTCAGTAATCCCTCCCCAGCCCTCTTGGAGACCCCTTCAGATCCTGCAAGTCCACTCCAAGGTCTCCTGGAAGCCTTCTCTTCTCCAGGCTGAAGATTCTATGCTTCTATGAATCCATGATTCTATGATTCTGTGTGGGCTGGGCACTGCCCTGCCAAGCCTTGGAGAAGCTGAAGGTGCTCCTCCTGTGAGATCCACCTGGTTTTCAGCACCGTGCCCCTGTTTGAAGCCTCTCCCTTTGCCTCTGAAAGGCTGCAGGCAGGTCCTGAGCATGCAGCACTGCCCAATTGCTTTCCGACATGGATGTTCTGGGTGCTGTAGGAGACAAGGTCTGGGTGAGCTTCTCAAGGGGTGTGAGTACCTCTACCCCATGCTTCCCTCCAGCTCCCCAGCCCGCAGCCCTGGGTGTCTGCAGAGGCACATTCCAGCCCCTCCAAAGAGCTCACCATCATCTGGGTTCAATCTAGAGAGAAATGGGCTCCAGAAGTTGGTGAATATTTCTCTAAGCCCACAATGCTTCTTATCAAAACACTTCCCACTATTATTACTTTCCTCCCTCCCCAGCTACCTCCTCCTTCCCCTCGGTGCACTGCCATGCCCCTGCTATTAGCAGTATTATCATTTATCTTTTCTCTCTTTTTCCCCCCCCTCCTCCTCCACATGGAAAGCACAAGAAAGATCTTTCCTCTGAAGATGGGAACCCAAATCCTTCTGGGGTCCTCAGCCCATCCTCCATCTGTGGTCACACAAAAGCTTCCCTCCTGGGTGTTATCGCTGGAACTGAAAGGATGCGAAAGCGCCAGGCTCGTTTGTTTTGTGTGCTTAATTTCTTTGTAGGTTTGTGCAAGGGCTCATTGTCTTCTCCTCAGAAGATAATCAAAGACAAATGTGCCTGTGAGATGTAGGCTTAACAAATGGAGCTGCCTCCTGAAAATGTGGTCCAGGAAATAAAGCAGGAGGTTAAGAGCGTGGAGCGGGGATGCTTCCAGAGGGCGCAAGAAGTGATGGATACAGCTCCAATCAACACCACCCATCAGCAGTGGTCCTGCAGCCCAGGGAAAAAAAAACACCATCTCTCTGCTGTAGCTGCTCATAAATCAGGGAGAGAAGAAGGGGGGAAAGGTGAAGAGAAAGGGGAAGATACAAAAGAAGAAATAGCTGAGGGACGCAGGGATGGGGAGAGGAGGCTCAGCTTGTCCGGCTCTGAAGTGGAACCACCTGTTGGCTGATTGAATTGTGCCATTAATTTATGTGCAAGGCAGGGAAGAAAGCAGCTCATCAGGAACCTCCCATTTTAACCCCATCCTCCAAGAGGCAGCTGGGGAAAGCCAAGTTGGCCGTGCCAGGGATGCACAGCAGCAGCGTTTGCAGCGGCAGAAGGTCTCCAGCGTCTCCCTCCAAGGCACTGCTGGGTGCTGGCAGATGGTGTCTGCTTGGAATGGATCTTCTCAGCCATGGGGGAGAAATGAGATGGCTTCGAGGCTCAAAGAAACATTTAGGTTGGAAGGCACTTTTCAAGGTTATCTAGTCCAGCCTCCACACCCTGCAGCCAGCAGGGATAGCTGCAACTAGAGCAGGCTGCTCAGAGCCCTAGAAAACCTGACTTGGAATGGCTCCAGGGATGAGGCTCTCCATGTAAACCTGGGCCAGGGTCCCAGCACCCTCAAGGTCAAACATTTCTTCCTTCTCTCCATCTGCATCAACCTCCTTCAGCTCAAACCATCACACCTTGTCCTGTCACAACAGGCCCTGCTCAGAGGTCTGTGCCCAGCCCCTATAAGTACAAGGGCTCCTGCCACAAATCCTCCTGGAGCCTTCTCTCCCCCAGGCTGAGCAGCCCCAACCCTCTCATTCTGGCCTCACAGCAGAGCCCTTCCAGCCCTCACAGCATTTTTGTGCCTCTCCTCTGGCCCCACTTCAACAGGTCCATGTCTCCCAACCTCTTTACCCTCTCTGCTCCCCACACCACTCCCTGTCATCACTCTACCTTTGACTCCATAGCAAGAGAGGGTAGGGATGGTAGAACATCTCTGTGAAAGTCTTGAGCACCCTGAAACGACCTGAAGGGAGGTTGCACGTGGGAGAGCACTCTCCCTAGGCAGGGCATGAGCTGTAAACATCAGAGCTCATGCTGCGAACTGTCCTTGGGCTGTCCGGGGCCCAGGACAGGAAGCTGCAAACAATGAGCACCCCACGCACACCTGCAGGGGGCTGAGCTTGCCGTCCCACGGGGTGGACACCAGGGGATTGACTGACCTATCCATACCTCGTTTATACTCTGAACCAATCTGTACCTTCCCCTTATGTAAACCTCAGCTAGCTGTGCACACCTCTGCTAAAGGGCTATAGAAGCTGTCGCACTTCCTGAATAAAGCTGCTCTGCACTGCACTGAGCGTAAGGCTGCTGGCAGCTAACTGAGTCCTCCTCAGTACCCCCATCGATCCTCCGCCTCCCCGGCAGCCTGCCACCCGCAGTTGCAGCCAGGTGGGGTTGGGCTCTGCTGCCAGGCACCCAGCGACAGAAGAAGGGGACACAGCCTCAAGCTGTGCCAGGGCAGGTTCAGGCTGGATGTGAGGAGGAAGTTGTTGGCAGAGAGAGTGATTGGCACTGGAATGGGCTGCCCAGGGAGGTGGTGGAGTCGCTGTGCCTGGAGGTGTTGAAGCCAAGCCTGGCTGGGGCACTTAGTGCCATGGTCTGGTTGGTTGGGCAGGGCTGGGTGCTAGGTTGGGCTGGCTGAGCTTGGAGGTCTCTTCCAACCTGCCTGATTCTGTGGTTCTATGACCATGCGAACAGGAGCTGCCAACCACTGCCCAAACACATCCCAGAAGTTGCTCTCCAAGACACTAACAACCCCACAGCAGCAGGGAAGAGTTTGTAGGAGAGGCTTCACACCAGCGTCTTGCAGCCATGGCCAAACAGGGGCTGGGGAGCAGCTGAAGGATCTGGGGGTGTTCAACCTGGGGAAAAGGAGGCTGAGGGAAGAGCTCATTGCTCTCTGCAGCTCCCTGAGAGGAGGCTGCAGCCAGGTGGGGGTTGGGCTCTGATCCCAGGGAACAAGTGATAGGATGGGAGGAAATGTCCTGAAACTGTGCCAGGGGAGGGTTAGCTTGGAGATTAATTGGAAATGTCTTTGCTGCAAGAGTGCTCAGGGACTGGCACAGGCTGCCCAGGGAGGTGGTGGAGTACTCATCCCTGGAGGTGCCTGTGGCTGTGGCACTTGGGGCCATGGTGGTGCTGGGTTGACATTGGACTCGGTGACCCTGGAGGGGTCAAAGATCACATTCGAAGCTTCTGTGATCCATAACCTCCCTGGATGTTTTCAAGATCAGGTTGGATGAAGTCTTGAGACCTGTTCTAGTGGGAGGTGTCCCTGCCTATGGCTGGGGGGGGGTTGGAACTGGCTGAGCTTTGAGGTCCCTTCCAACCTAACCCATTCTATGATTCCACGATGATTCTATGATCTCCAGAGGTCTCTTCCAAGCCCTACCAGGCAGGGCCCATCTGATCCCAGCCTCTGCAGCACTCAGACAAGTCAAAGCACTCAGATTTTTCACTATCCCAATGGAAAAAACAAAACCAAACATAAATAAACATTTTAAGTAATTGATTTCAGACCTCTACGTTTGGAACTCATCCTAACAGCTCCTTCCTGCGAGTCCCAACCGGAGGAGGATCTGGAGCCCTGGTGAGGGGACTTGTGCCTTCCAGGCCTTGTGGGATCAGGGTTTGGTTCCACCTCCTGCTTTTCAGATTGGGTTCCCATTGTTGTTTTCCTTTGGCATGGATAATGCTGGAGCAGTGGAATTGGAAAGCTCCCAGAACCTTCTGTCTCCTCAAATACTTCCAATAACGTCGGGAGCAATTTCCCTCTGAGCAGGGTAAGGATTCCAGCAGAGGAGCCAAGCTTTCCCAGAGGAATGATCCAATTACCAGCACTGGATGCTCTTCTCAATCTCTCCCTGAGGGACCTGGAAAAATCAAAGTTAGGATTTAGTCTTTTTCTTTCTCATGTGACAGAAAGTGCAAAGGCAGGGATAGAATCATGGAATGGGTTAGGTTGGAAGGGACCTCAAAGCTCAGCCAGTTCCAACCCCCCAACATAGGCAGGGACACCTCCCACTAGAACAGGTTGTTCAAGGCCTCATCCATAGAATCATAGAATCAACCAGGTTGGAAGAGACCTCCAAAATCATCCAGTCCAACCTATCAGGCAAAGATCACATTGGGTGCTTCTGTGCTCCACAACCTCCCTGGGAAACCTGTGCCAGTGTCTCACCACCCTCGCTCCTTCCTGACATCCAGTTCCAATCTCCCCTCTGCCACTCCAAACCCATTCCTCCTCCTCCTCCTCTCATTACCAGACCTTGTCAATAGTCCCTCCCCAGCCCTCCTGCAGCCCCCTGCAGATCCTGCAAGGCCACTCCAAGGTCTCCTCAAAGCCTTCTCTTCTCCAGGCTGCACAGCCCCATCTCTCTCAGCCTGTCCTCACAGCAGAGCTGCTGCAGCCCTCTCAGCATCTTGGTGGCCTCCTCTGGCCTGGCTCCAACATTTCCATGCCCTGCTTGTGTTGGGGGCTCCAGAAGTACACCCAGGACTGCAGGTGGGAATAAAGCCCTTAGCCTCCCCACTTCCAGGCACCTCCTGCTCCCTCTCCATGATGCTCTTGGCTAAAAATACTCATTTCAGGCAGAGCCTCCTTAAAATCTGCTCTAATGACAGCAGGACCCAGCCCTCAGTGTGGTGCTGGATGATGACTTCTTAATGGAAGGTGCTGGGCAATGACTATAATTGGTGAGACACTGGCAGAGGTGGCCCAGGGAGGCTGTGGATGCCTCCTCCCTGGAGGTGTTCAAGGCCAGGTTGGATGAAGTTTTGAGCAGCTTGGCCTAGGGAGAGGTGTCCCTGCCCATGGCAGGGAATGTGAACTAGATGATCCTCAAGGTCCTTTAGAACCCAAACCATTCTGTGGTTCAATGACCTTTGCCTGTGAAAATGGAGTCCAAATGATTCTGGCTTTTGTTAAAGCAAGGAGGGAAAAAAGGGGTTCTGAGCTCTAGGGCCTGCCTTCAGTGACCAACATGGGGAGAAGCAGCAGAAGTCCCCTCCCAGATGGCTACAAATATTATCACAAGGCAGTGGAGGAGCTGGGGGGAATGTGAGGAGGAGTGACTGGGGAAGGCAAAGTCCCTTTGCATGGGGTGGTGAAGGAGAGTCAGTGAGATGCTGGCCGTGGCCATCACAGCTAACAGGACCACAGGGTGCTTGGGGAATATGGGGATGAGTGACTGGGGAAGGCAAAGTCCTTTTGCATGGGGTGGTGGAGGAGATGTCAGTGAGATGCTGGCCATGGCCATCACAGCTAACAGAACCCCAGGGTGCTTGCTCCCACCGCAGCATTCTGCAGCCCTCCTCCTGCCCATGCCTTGGTGTGCAGCCTCTTAGGCATGCAGGAGGGTTGGAGTGCAGGCATGGAGGGATGGAGGAGGTCGGAGCACAGGTGTGTTGGGATGCAGGGCTGCAGGATTGTCAAGGTGCAGGGGTCCCATGGGGCAAGGGTGTCACAAACAAGGTATCAGGGTGCAGGGATGCAGGGGAGTCTGCAGGGTGGCAGGATGCAGAGGTGCTGGGGGTGCAGAGGTATTGGGGTGTAGGGATGCAGGGGGTGTCAGGGATGTCGGGGTGAAGGCAGGCATGGGTGCTGGTGTATAGGGATGCAGGGAAGCAGGGAGCAGGGATAGAAGGATGCAGGAGCGTTGGAGCACAGGGAAGCAGGAGCGCTGGGGTGCAGGTCTGTAAGGATGTTAGGGTGCAGAGCTGCACTTTCCAGCCTCTCACCATCACCCTGGCGTTCCAGGCTCATTTGTGCCGGGAAGCAGGAGCTGCCTTTGTGCGGCGGGGTGGGGGTGGGGGTGGCTGTGTCCCCGCGGGGCTGCCGAGATGAAGGGGTGGCAGTGGGAGCCGCAGCAGGCGCGCACCGCCCAGCTCCCCCTTAGAAGCTGTTGTTGCCATGGGCTC
Source organism: Tricholaema leucomelas (assembly GCA_013400475.1). NCBI lineage: Eukaryota > Metazoa > Chordata > Aves > Piciformes > Lybiidae > Tricholaema lacrymosa > Tricholaema leucomelas. The sequence goes on from WAAF01001370.1 coordinate 102,512, forward strand.
TATTGTTGTGCCTTTCCCCGGGTGTCTCCCAGCCTGCTCCTTGCTTTTTCACAGACTGAACAATAATGCAAACTATTTTTGCTCCTCGAATTGCCTTTTCCCTCACATTTCTTTTCCCCTTCTCTTGCAGCTATTATGAGGGACAGCTCTAAGGACCTGCACAGCCGCTCGTGTTTTCCACCGCTGGCTCTCCCCGTGCTGCCCACCAGGTGACTCAAGCAGCTGAAAAGGTCTTTTCCAACCCAAACCATGCTGTAATTCCACCCAAAATTGCTCAGAAATATCTGCATGTCTGGGGGACCTTAGTAATTACCTGATGTGATGTCTCTAACTCAGCAAGGATTCCTCTTTGGCTAATGAAGCTCTAAGGGGGCAGTGCCATGCTGATGCCACCCTGCCATGGGCACTGGCCCATGTCCTGCATAGTTTGTCATTCCCAGAGCAAGCCAGCAGTCCCAGAGGAGCACAGGAGCCTATGCTCACAGCATGGCTTGGGTTGGAAGGGGCCTTAAAGATCTCTAGTGAACCCCCCCAAGGCTTTGCTGTCAACCAGACTCATGTCCATCCTCCAGCTCTTCTGGGTCTCCACAGCAGATAAGCTAAACCTTTGGCTTCATCTATTGATTCCTTGAGGTCACCTGCAACAGCAACAACCAAAGAGCCTCCCAGGGTACTGCCTCATGGCATCACAGAGTCAGCTTGGCTAGAAGAGACTTTGAAGGTCACCCAGTCCAAGCCTTAATCCAGCACTGCCTGCTCACCACTAAGCCATGGTCCTCAGCATCACATCTCTGCAGCTTTCAAACCTCTCCAGGGATGGGGACTCCACCACTGCCCTGGGCAGCCTGGGCCAAGTCTTGAGAACTCTTCTGGGGAAGAAACCATTGGTCATGTCCAACCCAAACCTTCCCTGGAGCAATATGAGGCCCCTGCAGATGACCTGTGTGCTTTGGCAGAGCTCTGGAGAAGGCAGCAGGTGTGGAGTCTGGAGTGTCATAGAATAGAACCATAGAGTCACCCAGCTTGGAAGAGACCTCCAAGCTCATCAAGCCAAACTAGCACCAAGTCCTGTCCAATCAACCAGACCATAGAATCACAGAGGCATAGAACCAAGCAGGTTGGAAGAGAGCTCCAAGCTCAGCCAGCACAACCTAGCACCCAGCCCTGCCCAACCAACCAGACCATGGCACTAAGTGCCCCAGCCAGGCTTGGCTTCAACACCTCCAGCCACGGCCACTCCACCACCTCCCTGGGCAGCCCATTCCAATGCCAATCACTCTCTCTGCCAACAACTTCCTCCTCACATCCAGCCTCAACCTGCCCTGGCACAGCTTGAGCCTCTGTCCCCTTCTTCTGCTGCTGGCTGCCTGGCAGCAGAGCACAACCCCAGCTGGCTACAGCCTCCCTGCAGGGAGCTGCAGACAGCAATGAGCTCTGCCCTGAGCCTCCTCTTCTGCAGGCTGCACATCCCCAGCTCCTTCAGCTACAGCCATGGAGCTGCCTGGTGGAAAAGGCTTTAAGGCCACCGAGCCTGTGGTGTGTGCTGGTGCTGCAGACTGGTGTCCCTCAGCTAAAATCCAAGCTGCCTGAGAGCTGCAGCAGGCAGTGATGGAAGTGATGCTGAGCTGCAGCTCTGTGTGGGGCTGCAGCGTGCCAGGCACGTGCTGAGCAGCCCTGCCAGCTCCGCTGCCTGCCACTGACAAATGTCTTCATTACAATAATTGGAATTAAATGGATGTCAAAGAAATGTTTCAGCTCGAGATGCACTTCACAGCCTCACATCACATCAGATCAGGGATGGACCACACGACACAACAGACAACCAGCCAAGGCGCGGTGCTGGCTCCCTGGCTGCCCGCCGTGGGTGGTGCTGTGGGGTCAGGGCCACCTGCCCCCCAGCCCAAAGCCACTGTTGGGGCTGGAGAGACATCCCACTAACGTGTCAGTGCAGTGCTTCACCTGGCCGAGCTCTCTGCAGACATACACAGCCACCAAATCACTTTCCTGCCCCTCATCATAGCATCACAGAGTCACAGCATGGCAGGGGCTGGAAGGGACCTCCAAAGCTCAGCCAGTCCAACCCCTGCCAGAGCAGGAGCACCCAGAGCAGGTCACACAGGAACACATCCAGGCAGGATTTGAGCATCTCCCGAGAGGGATACTCCACAGCCCCCCTGGGCAGCCTGCTCCAGGGCTCTGGCACCCTCACAGGGAAAAAATTCCTCCTCATGTTCACATGAAACTTCCTCTGCCTCAGCTTCCACCACTGCCCCCTGTGCTGTCACTGGCATCCCCCAGCAGAGCCTGGCTCAGCCTCCTGCCACTCACCTGCACACATTGATAACCACTGCTGAGGTCACCTCTCAGCTGCTCCTCTCCCAGCAGCACAGCCCCAGCTCCCTCAGGCTCTCCTCACAAGGAAGATACTCAACTTCCTTAACCATTTTCCTGGCTCTGTGCTGGACTCTCTCCGGCAGTTCTATGTCCTTGAACTGGGAGGCCCAGAACTGGACACAGTACTGCAGATGTGGCCTCAGCAGGGCAGAGTAGAGAGGCAGGAGAACCTCCCTCGATCTCCTCACCACAGCCCCTCTAACCCACCCCAGAATGGCATTGGCCTTCCTGGCCACAAGGGCACACTGCTGGCTCATGGCCAACCTCCCATCCTCCAGGACTCCCAAGTCCTTCTCCCCTCTACTTGAAAGACACCACTAAGGGCATCCAGCCAAGCATTACCCCAGCACTGCCAAGTCACCACTGAACCAGGTCCCTCTGCACCACATCTGCACAGCTTTGAAACCTCTTCAGGGATGTGGACTCCTCCACTGCCCTGAGCAGCCTGGGCCAGACCTGGGCAAACCTTCTGGGGAAGAAATGAATGTCTACCCAAACCCGAGGTGGGCTGGAGGAGACAGGAATCACATAACCCCAGGATCCCCTAATCCCAGCAGGGTGGCTTGGAAGGGACCTCTGGAGCTCAGCCAGTCAAACCCCTGCTCCAGCAGGGCACCCACAGCAGCTTGCCCAGCAGCACAATGCCCAGGGGGGGTTGGAAGCTCTCCACACAAGGACACTCCACAGCCTCTCTGGGCAGCCTGCTCCAGGCCTCCACCACCCTCACACCAAACAACTTCCTCCTCCTGCTCAGGTGGCACCTCCTGGGTTCCACTTTGTGCTCACTCTCCCTTGCCTGTCGCTGGGCAAACTGCAGCTGTATGTCCCTGTAGCACCCAGGTGCTTGATATGGCCAAAAATGTGGCAGGAGAGGAAAGGAGGAGTGGGAGACATCAACAGCAACATCCTGGGACATTTTTCACCACTGTAGGCCCCAGAGCAGGCTTTGAGGCCAATTCTCAACTCCTCCATCTGGCTCATTTCATTGACCACACCACCAAGCCCCTCAGCCTGGTCCCTCCGAATGCTAACGGGGCAGAAGCCATCCCATGGGTTGCTCCATCCTCTCTCCTGCATCCCACCTCCCTCATCCCACCCTGCAGCAGGCAGTGGCTGCCCTCCAGCAGGGCCAAAGCGGGGCTGTAATTGGATCTTAATTACCGAGCTCTCCCCGAGGTTATTTTTGTTTCTTTGTTTGTTAATGCAATTATTTAGCTGCCCTATTTTAGCCTTGACCTTGCAGGAAAGAGGGTATTTTCCAGTCAGCATAATGCTTTATCTTTGAAAGCTCCAATCAATAAGGATAATTAATGATGCCTGCTGCAATGATAGCCTCAGCAATCATTATACCACATTAATCCCTGCAGTCAGCCCGGGGTCAAGGCCATCTAAATCATTCACCCAGGGGTGGAGAAATTCAAATCATCCTCCACCAATTTAAATCCCAGGAAGCAAATCCAACTTCAGGTTTCAAAGCTCTGGAAGCTGTAACAGTTTGAAGAGGCTCCTCTGTGCCCTGAGCTAGATTGGATGGTCCTGCTCTGGCAGGGGGAGGTTGGACTCAATGAGCTCTTTGGGTCCCTTCCAACCCCTGGCGTCCTGTGAGGCTGAAGCTGGTTGTGGATGGGGTTTGGATGGAGATGTGGATGGGAAGCAGTGCAGTCTTTGGCTCTAGAGAACAGGGCTTGGGTGGAGCAGCTGAGGACCTGGGACTGTTCAGCATGGAGAAAAGGAGGCTGAGGGGAGGCCTTTTGGTTCTCTACAGCTCCCTGAAAGGAGGTCATAGGCAGGTGGGGTTGGAACAAGTGATTGGACAAGAGGAAATGGCCTCAAGTGGCACCAGGGGAGGTTTAGGTTGGGCATGAGGAACAATTTCTTCCCCAGAAGGGCTGTCAAGACCTGGCCCAAGCTGCTCAGAGCAGTGTTGGGAGTCCCCAAACCTGGAGGGGTTCCATAGCTATGGAGATGTGGTGCTGAGTGCTGTGGCTCAACGGCAAGCTGGCTGAGCCAGTGTCTCACCACCTTCACTGCCTCTGATCCACAGCCTCCCTGGGCAACCTGTGCCAGTGTCTCACCACCTTCACTGCCTCTGATCCACAGCCTCCCTGGGCAACCTGTGCCAGTGTCTCACCACCTTCACTGCCTCTGATCCACAGCCTCTCTGGGCAATCTCTGCCCGTGTCTCTCCACCTTCACTGCGTCTGNCCTCAAGTGGCACCAGGGGAGGTTTAGGTTGGGCATGAGGAACAATTTCTTCCCCAGAAGGGCTGTCAAGACCTGGCCCAAGCTGCTCAGAGCAGTGTTGGGAGTCCCCAAACCTGGAGGGGTTCCATAGCTATGGAGATGTGGTGCTGAGTGCTGTGGCTCAACGGCAAGCTGGCTGAGCCAGTGTCTCACCACCTTCACTGCCTCTGATCCACAGCCTCCCTGGGCAACCTGTGCCAGTGTCTCACCACCTTCACTGCCTCTGATCTACAGCCTCCCTGGGCAACCTGTGCCAGTGTCTCACCGCCTTCACTGCCTCTGATCCACAACTCCTCAGTTCCCTTCCTGGGCAGCCTCTTCCAGGCTTTGAGTGAAGCGTTCCAACATCCTCTTCCATTTCTCTATTCCCTTCCATTTCTCTTCACGAGGGGAATTAAACTGGCACCAAAATAAATTTAAGGAGCATATTCTTGGAATTACATGGGGGGGGGGGGGGCGAGGGGGGGAAGCCACACACCAAAAAAAAATAACCCCCAACCCCAACTCTCCAAACCCACAACAAAACACAACCTACCCAGGACTAGGGGGGGGGGGTTTGGGTTTTTTGGCAGCAAGTCAACATCTCCTTAATGGAATTCAGCTGGGGCCTGGAGTGATCACAGCTCTTGGAGAGGAGCCAGGGAGGCAGTCACTTAAACATCACAGGAAATTAAACTTTAAGAATTCAATTTTGCATAAAGTTTTCTGTAATGAAAATGTCACACATAAATTATGGGCTCTGATTACCTTCTGCTGGCTGCTCTCTGCTTTGGGTTTGGAGGGGGGGATTTTTTTTTTCCCCCTTTTCCTTTTTTATTTTTTTCTCCCCTTTTTTATTTTTTTTTCCTTTTTAATTTTTTTCTCCCTTTTTATTTTTTCCCCTTTTTTATTTTTTCCTCCCTTTTTATTTTTTCTCCTTTTTTTTTCCCTTTTTGAAATTTTTTCTCCCTTTTTGAATTTTTTCTCCCTCTTTAAATTTTTTTCTCCCTTTTTTATTTTTTCTCCCTTTTTTATTTTTGTCTCTCTTTTTTTTTCTCCTTTTTTTAGTTTTTCTCCCTTTTAAAATTNCCCTTTTTATTTTTTTTCCTCCCTTTTAAATTTTTTTCTCCCCTTTTTTATTTTGTTTCCTTTTATTTTGAGTTGGAAGGGGACAGGTTTTTTAAATAAAATACTGGAGGCACTTGGCAGTTGGGAACAAATGGAGGTTTTGTCAGGAGGAGGCTTTCCTGTGGAGAAGAATGGAGCAGATGTTAGTGCTGCTCTGTTGTCAGGTGCTCTGCTGAGCAGCTTTGGGCACCAGGAGTTACCAATGATGCTCTGGGCTCTGGGTTGGCAGCACAGGAGGGTCCAGCTCAACACAAGGGGGAACTTCTGGACTGGAAGGGTCCCAGAGCACTGGCACAGGCTGCCCAGAGAGGATGTGGAGTCTCCTCTGGAGCCTTTCCAGAACTTGTTGACTGGAAGGGTCCCAGAGCCCTGGCACATGCTGCCCAGAGAGGCTGTAGAGTCTCCTCTGGAGCCTTTCCAGCCCTGTCTGGATCTGTTCCTCTGTTAAAAAAACCCAGCCCAGCAGGCACTGAACCCAGGGGAGGCTGCAGCTGCTGGAGGGCTGTGCTAGGGGAGGTCTGATCTAGTTGTAGCAGGCTGAAGATGAGGCAGCAGAGTGCCCAGGTGGGCAGCAGTGCCCAGGTGGGCAGCAGAGCCAATGGCATCCTGGGCTGGCTCAGGAGCAGTGTGGGCAGCAGGACAAGGGAGGTTCTTCTGCCCCTGTGCTCAGCACTGCTCAGGACACCCCTGGAGTGCTGNAGCAGCCTGGGCCAGGGTTTGACAACTCTTCTGAGGCAGAAATCATTCTTCATGTCCCACCTAAGCCTCCCCTGCTGCCACTTGAGGCCATTTCCTCTTGTCCTATCCCTTGTCCTTGGGAGAAAGACCTGGCCCCAGCCCCCTTTCAGGGAGTTGCTAAGAGCAGGGACTCCCTGAGAGGGGCTTCGAGTGGCTCACAAGGGGTCAGACCTGTGGCAGTGAGGGGTGTGGTGTTCGGAGACCCCAGAAGGGGGCAGGAGGATGCTGTGACCCCATCAAGAAGCCACAAGACATGGGAAATCACCCACATCCCTCTCGGGGGGGCTGCCCACACCTTTGGTCCTGTCACCACCGTGGATATTCAGGACATGGATCCCTCCCAGGCCTCCCAGTCTCAGCCCCCCTTTGGGAGCAGGCATCCTCCGGCTGACTCCAAGGTGCTGTGGATGACATCAGCTCTGAGGACACAGCTTTAAGGAGTGATTTGTGTGCCTCTGCAGCCACCCCACCTCTTCCTGGCAGCTCTTTCATAAATCAATTTGCATTCTGCATGCTCTCATCCAGCAGGAGCCAAGGCACCATCAGGCTGGAGATCGATACATCCGTACGGACCATGGCTATTGGATTTGATCATCCTCTGAGCAGACCATGGCAGTAAAACTCAGCCTGCTGCCCAAAACCAGCTTGGTCCCCTGGATCTGCAGAGAGATGCCTGGAGATCCTCAAGGCATAGCTTTGGGAAGACCTCAGCTCACTCTTGCTATGGAGATGTTTCATGGAGCACATTCCACAGCCACTTTGGGGTTTCCAAAAGGAAAGATGTTCTGCCACATTCCTGCTTCCCTGCCTCTGCCTGCTACCTGGCAGCAGCTGCTACCTCCTGCTGCCTTGATGTGCTGCTGGGAAACACCAAGAGGAGTAAGGAGATGCTGGGGAAAAGTGGAAGCTTGGAAAGAGCAGAGCCTGTGAGCTCCACAGCCTCCCTTGGTGTGCATCTCAACCCGGCAGCTGAGCATGGTGGTGCACATTCCAATGTGTCCCAGCATGTCCCACCTCATCCCATCTCATCATCAGCATGTTCCAACTCATCCCAGCATGTCCCAGCTCATTCCATCTGATTTCCAAGGTGTTCCAGTTCATCCCAGCATGTTCCAACTCATCCCAGCACATCCCAGCTCATTCTAGCTGATTTGCAGCATGTTCCAACTCATTGCAGCTGATTCCCAGCATGTTCCAACTCATCCCAGAGTGTCCCAGTTCTTATCAGCACATCCTAGCTCATGGCAGCAAGCCTCAGGTCATCCTAAGTGCTATCAGCTCATCCCAAGGTGTGCCAGGAAGTCTCAGTCGATCTCAACACATCCAGGCTCACCCAGTCTCTACCATCTGGCCATGTGCAGATCCTGTGCTGGGGCTGCCTTAGGATCTGCTGTCATTGTGGGGTGCTGCTGTGGGAAGCCCCTTGGCAACTGGGACACAGTTGCCACCAAGCTTGTCCCAACCTAACATCCCTACTTTGCTTCCCTACTGCTGTGACAACGGGTGGGTGGGAAAAGGTGGATGTGGTGCTGCCAGAGACCTGGAGCAGGCTGCTCAGAGAGGTCATGGAGTCTCCTTCTCTGGAGAGATTCCAAACCCACCTGGAATGTGATCAGGCTGCCCAGGGATGTGGTTGAGGTCCTGTCCTTGGAGAACCTCAAGATCAGATTTGGTGCAGCCTGCTCTGGCTGGAGGTGTCCCTGCTGCCTGCAGGGGCTTGGACAAGATGCCCTTCGAGGGTCCCTTCCAACCCGATGCAGTCTGTGAAGCTGTGAAGCCTGCACAACCTGCAGGTCTTCATGGGCTGGATGATCTCCAGAGGTCCCTTTCAACCCCCTTCTCCCCTTCCCCATGCTGGGATGCTGTGAGAAGCCCATAACTGCCACTGCCCCTTACTGGAACTGGCTGTAACCACGGCCAGAGCTAATCAAAGATGCAGGCAGGCTGATGGTGAAGGAAGCCCAGGCAGGAACAGGATGACAGAGCAATACTGCAGGAGGTAGGATCCTGCTGAGTCTGGAAGTGCCTGAGTTATTTATATTCAGCTCAGCTGAAATATTTAGAAGGAGAAAACCTGCGAGTTGTGCTCTTTTGTTGCCTCCCTCCAGAAGAGGAAGGTATCCACCAGGTAAAGCCATAGAATAGAATCATAGAGTGCATTGGGTGCATATCATAGAATGCATAGAGTGCAGGGACCCTCCAAGGGCATCTTGTCCAACCCTCCTGCACTCAGCAAGGACACCTCCAACTAGAGCAGGTTGCTCAGGGCCACATCAAGTTTGACCTTGAATGCCTCCAGGGATGGGGTCTCAAGCACAGCCCTGGGCAGCCTGTGCCAATCTCTCACCACCCTCACTGTGCAGAGCTTCCTCTTATGTCCAACCTAACTCTGCCCTGCTCCAGTTTCATACCACTGCCCCTTCTACCACTCCAAGCTCTTCTGAACAGTCCCTCCTCAGCCTTCCTATAGGTCCCCTTCAGATACTGAAATGCAGCTCTAAGGTCTCCCTGCAGCCTTCTCTTCTCCAGGCTGAGCAGCTCCAGCTGTCTCATAGGAGAGTTTCTCCATCCCTCTGGTCATTTTTGTGACCCTCTTATGGACCTGCTCCATCAGGTCCATTGCCTTCCTGTGCTGAGGGCTACACAGCTGCCCCCAGCCCTACAGGTGAGGTCTCCCCACAGCAGAGCAGAGGGGCAGGATCCCCTCATTCCATCTCTGCCCATGCTGCTTTGGCTGCCCTTGGCCTTCTGTGTTGGCAGTGCCCATTGCTGGCTCCTGCCCAGCTTCTCACCCCCCAGCACCTCCCAGATCCATTTATGCAGGGCTGCTCTTGATCTCATTGTGGCCCACTCTGCATTAGCAAGGAGGATTGTCCTGACCCAGGTGCAGGACCTTGCACTTCACCTTATTGAACTTCTCCAGCCTGCCTAGGTCCACCTGGATGGCTTCCATCCCATCCCTCAGCCTTCTCACCCACACCATTCAGCAGACTTATCATAGCAGACTTATCATAGAATCACAGAACCAACCAGGTTGGAAGAGAGCTCCAAGCTCAGCCAGCCCAACCTAGCACCCAGCCCTGGCCAACCAACCAGACCATGGCACTAAGTGCCCCAGCCAGGCTTGGCTTCAACACCCCCAGGCACAGCGACTCCACCACCTCCCTGGGCAGCCCATTCCAATGCCAATCACTCTCTCTGCCAACAACTTGCTAAGGATGCCCTCAGTCCTACTGTCTATTTCACTGATGATGATATTGAAGAGCACTGGTCTCAGTCTGGACCCCTGAGGGACACTACTTGAAGTGATGTCCCTCAGGTAGTGACGCTCACCCTCCCACTTTGGTCCTCCCAGCCTTTTCCAGTGCCTATCCCCCATTAATTCCAGCAGCACAAACTCAGTGTGAGTTTTCCCTCTGCCACTCTGTGGTTCACAAACTGGATGGTGACAAAGCCAGGTATTTTATTACCTGTATCTTCATTTATTTATGGTTGGGCACTTTATTAACCTCCCCACTTTGCTGCCTTTAATGGCTCTACAGAGGAGTTGTTCATTTATTCCCCACCCTGGGTGAAATAGTGCCCTCATCAGTCACCTGTGCCATCATCAGGTGTTAATTACAGCACCCAGGGACTTCCTTTAAGAGTCAACCACTAATTGTGAAGGTAAAACACATCCTCATGCTGGAGACCTGCTGCTCTCTCCACAGCTCTCTGCCATTTCCAGCAGTGGTGAGGGTTCAGAGCTCCTTGGACATGAGTGGATCACACACAATGTCCAGACTGCATGGTCAAAGCCAAGCCTGAATCCTTACTGGATGAAAACCTTTTTGCACAGCTGTAAAAGATATGGAGAAATACCTCACCACCCCCACAGGCTGCCAGAGGGTGATGGAGGATTTGGCACCTCCAAGAAGGTGGTCTCTTGGGAAATCCACTTCCCATGTTTTTTGACACACAATCCCAGCAGGGTGGGGTTTGGAGGGGACCTCTGGAGCTCAGCCTGTCCAACCCCTGCTCAAGCAGGGCATCCACAGCAGCTTGCCCAGCAGCACAATGCCCAGGGGGGGTTGGAAGCTCTCCACACAAGGACACTCCACAGCCTCTCTGGGCAGCCTGCTCCAGGCCTCCAGCACCCTCACAACAAACAACTTTCTCCTCCAAGGTTCCACTTTGTGTCCATCGCCCTTTGTGCTGTCCCTGGGCACCACTGTCCTCAGCCTCTTGCCCCCAGCCTTTAGCTGTTGCGGAGCATTACTCAGCTGCCTTCTGGAGCTGCTCTTCTGCAGGCTCTCAGCCCCAGGGCTCTCAGCCTTTGCTGCTCCAGGCCCCCCAGCAGCTTTACAACCTCTCCTGGGCTCTCTCCAGCAGTTCCCTGAGCCTCTTGAACTGGGAATCCCAGAGATGGACACAGATATGGCCTCACCAGGGCAGAATATAGAGGAAGGAGAACCTCCCCCAGCTTGCTGGCCACACTCTTCTTAATGTCTCCCAGGACCCCATTGTCCTTCTCGGCCCCAAGGGCACATTGCCAGCTCACGGTGACCTTGTTATCCCCCAGCACTGCCAGCTCCTTCTCCTTGGAGCTGCTCTCCAGCAGCTCCCCCCTGCCCTGCGCTGCTGCAAGGGTTGTTCCTCCCCAGGTGCAGGACCCTACCCTTGCCCTCGCTGAACTTCAGAAGGTTCCTCTCCACCCTGGACAGGTCAAGTTCTTGATCGCTTTGTCCTGCCTGTGGCCGTCACTCCGGCACTCAGTGACCTCTCCTGGTGCAAGCCCTGGGGCGCATCTGCCAGCCCCACGGAGCCGGGGCAGGACCGGTAAGCAAGAAAGGACATCTGCCAGCGCAGGCACCAAGGTGGTAAAAATAGCATCCCGGGGAAAGAGGGGGGCGGGGGAGCATAACGAGAAACAGGTCGAGATGGAAAGAACTTGAATTCTGTCACCAACACCAGCTTAATGTACGCCCTTAAAGCGGGAGCCACATACGCTTCCCTGCAGCATCCGCCCCGTATCGGGAGGATCTGCTCCAGCCAGACACTCTGGTGCCTCACGCCCCGCGGCCAGCAGCAGCTCCTAATGAGCCATTTCTGCATTTATCTGGTGTCAGTGGTGTTTCCCCAGCAGCGCTGCACCCAGCCTGCCCACCGCAAGCCATTATCTCAATTAGGCTGCCCGATAGCGCAGCGCTGGCATCGCTGCCTCGCTAATTGCTCCACAACGCTCCTCCTCCTCCTCCTCCACCTCCTCCTCCTCCTCTACCTTCACTGCCTCCTCCTCCTGCACTACCACCTCCTCCTCTCCCTCCTCCTCCTCCTCTCGGTGATGGATCACCCCCAGCTAACAGCCCCCACATCCATTCCCCAGCAATTGGGTTCTGTTTTGAGTAATAAATCTTTAACCTATCAATATCTAATAACCTTTAATAATCAACAGCTCTGGACGTTGTCTGCTCCAGGAGACCTCCAGTAGAGCCCAAAGGGGTTTTATCTGCCTATAATTAGCAGCAGCCAGATCCTGGTTGGGTGACAGGGTGAGATGGTCCCAGGCTGGAGGGGAAGGATAATGGATTTGTACGTAGGTTCAGACACGATTTAATCGTCCTTGATAAGGTGTAAAACAGTCCAGCTGGCCTGGGAACGTGTGGGAAACAGAAATATTGTGAGCAGCAGCCCCAGAGGGAGGCTTTGATGTGGCAGTGGTGAAGGTGCCTTATTTCTGATAGCAAAGGAGCCATACTGGGGTAAATCAGGTGAGATTTGGGTAAATCAGCACTGGGCGGGGGAGGATGGGACACTGACTTAGCATCTGTGTCAGCAGGAACTTTGCAGCTGGATGCTGCTGGAAAGCATCCCTGGGATAGTCCCTTCCCAGAGAAGTGGAGCCACCATCCCTAGAGGTGTTGAACAAAATGTGTAGACATGGCACTTTGGGACATGGTTTGGTGTCCATGGAGGTGTTGGCTTGGCAGCTGGACTCGATCTTAGGGTCAGAGAATCATTTGGGCCGGAAAAGACCTTGAAGATTATCAAGTCCAAGCCTTATCTAACCACCAAGTCTGCAGCTATTCTATTTTCTCCAGTGTTGATAGAAGCACAGAATCATTTTGGTTGGAAGAGACCATGAAGAGATCTTCAGTACCATCAGGTCCAATCATTCTCTAACTGTACCAACTCTGGTGCTGAACCTTGGCCCTCAGCACCACATCTCTGCGTCTTTTAAATGCCTCCAGCGATGAAGATTCCTGGGCAGCTGTGATCTTAGAAGCCCTTTGCAACCTTAATGGTTCTCTGATTGTGTGATTCCATGGCTCCATGATTTTCTAATTCTACAGTGCCATGATCCTGTGACTCTGTGATTTATTGATTTTATGACTCTGTGACTCCATGATTCCTTGCTCTTTGATTCCATGATTCTGAGACTCTATCACTCTATGATTTCATTCTTCTATGACTCTATGATTCCATGATTCTATGACTCCATGAGTCTACAATTCCGTGATTCAGTGTTTCCATTATGCTGTAATTCCATGATTCTATGACTCCATGCTTCCATTATTTCATGGTCCTATGCTTCTACTAATCCCTTCCTCCATTATTCCACAGCTTCATTATTCTGTGATTCCATTATTTTATAATTCCATGGTTCTATGACCCTATACTTCCATTATTCCATGATTTTATGACTCCATGATTCCTCTATTCTATAATTCCAAGACTTTATGGCTCTATGCTTTTATGAGTCCAAGATTCTCTGGATCTATGCTTCTGTAATTCCAGGATTCTACAACTCTATGCTTCTATGAGTCCAAGATTCTGTGTCTCTGCTTCTCTAATTCCCTGATTCCATGGTTCTATGTTTCCATAATTCCCAGATTCTATGGCTCAATGCTTCTCTAATTCCCTAATTCCATGGTTCTATGCTTCTATAATTCCAAGATTCTATGGCTCTATGCTTCTGTAATTCTCTAATTCCATGCTTCTATGAGTCCAAGATTCTATGGCTCTATGCTTCTCTAATTCCCTGATTCCATGGTTCTATGCTTCCATAATTCCAAGATTCTATGGCTCTATGCTTCTGTAATGCCCTGATTCCATGCTTCCATAATTCCAAGATTCTATGCCTCTATGCTTCTATAATTCCCTAATTCCATGCTTCCATAATTCCAAGATTCCATGGCTCTATGCTTCTGTAATTCCCTAATTCCATGCTTCTATGAGTCCAAGATTCTATGGCTCTATGCTTCCCTAATTCCATGCTCCTATGCTTCCATAATTCCCAGATTCTATGGCTCAATGCTTCTATGAGTCCAAGATTCCCTGGCTCTACGCTTCTCTAATTCCCTGATTCTCTGACTCTCTGCCTCTACCATTCCACGCTTCAATCATTCCATGATTCCAAGACTCCATGAATTTATAACCCCACAATTCTCTAATTGTACAGCTAAGCTCCTGTGCCTCTCTCGATTCTCTGACTCACTCTCTGATCCCATCCCCTTGGGTCAGTTTGGCTCAGCCTCAGCAGAAGCAGGGAGGAAGGGAAATTTCCCTAAACCAAGGCAATAAACCGCTCAAGTTAATGAGGAACCAGTGTAGGTTTTTACAGCCTAAGCTTTTCTAACCCCTCCCCGGGAGCTGAGGCTTTCAGGCTAAGAGGGTGAAGGCTATAAAATGGCTGTTTACTGTAGCTGGGGGCCAAGACAAACACTGGCTAATTGTAGCAAGCAGCTTGCAAAGTAAAACGATAGCTTTTAAAGGATGAAATCCGGCGGCGGGCGGCAGGGCTGCGCAGGCTCCGGCTCCGGCTCGCTTCAATAAGCCCTTCTTCATTTCACTTACAAATGGATCTCGGAGGAGATTTGTTACCAGCCTCTCCCGGCTTTGGAAATCAGATGCTAACTAGATCTGCTCGCCTGCTCCGTGCTGAATAAATGACCCCCACGCCTTCGAGCCTCGCCCTGCTGCCCAGCCCTGCCTGCTGCTGCCAGGTTGGTTTGATTTCCAGCCCTTCCGTGCAGACAGAGGTGCTGCCCGGCTGCTTCCCAGCTTAATGATGTGCCAGAGCAGGGAGGGATGCTCACCTGGGGTAAGCACTTTGGCCTCATCCCACCTTTAGATTTGGCTGCACCTTCCCGGGCAGCTCATTCCAGTGCCAGTCACTCTTTCCATGAAGAACAAACTATTCCATGATTCTGTCATAGAATCATCGTAGAATCAACCAGGTTGGAAGAGACCTCCAAGACCATCCAGTCCAAGCCAGCCCTATGAATCCACTTTTCTGTAGGAAAAGTGAGCTCCAAGCACACAACAACCCCCTCCTTGGCTCCCACTTCTGGAGCTGTTTCAACCTGAGGATAAAGACACCTCCCCTATACGCCCATACTGTGAAATTTCATCAGCCACAGTATTTTAGCAGCCAGGAGCTGTGAGATATATCACATGTAAATGGCCACATCACCCAAGCAAGGCCCCATTTATCAATCCCCCTTGGAAATGCAGAGGGTGATCTGATGGGATTATGTAGATCTCAACTATCTATGGGTGAATGAAATTGGGTAACCTTAGCAACCCCAGGTGGGTTTGCGCAGCCATGAATCAAACGTCGATGCCGCGAAGCCAAGCACCAAATGGAGGAATAATTCCTTGAGATATTCATAGCAGGCTGCAGTGCATTCTTTTATCACACCCTGCCTATTATGCATGTGGGAAGGCAGCTCTTAGAGCAGACCACATCAGCATTTACAGACCCCTCCTGCCTGCATGGAGCCAACGTGGAACACAACCAGCAGCCGCCACAGCGCTGGGTTCCTCTTCCTCCTGGTGGAGAGGGCATCTCCTCAGCACTGAGAGACACAGGGGGGATATTAGAGGTCTTCTCCAACCCAAACTATTCCATGATTCTATCGTGTTACTATTCTATAATTGTGTGGTTATACAACTGTATAATTCCATTATTCCATGATGCTGTGAGTCTGTGAGGCTATGATGCTATGAGTCCATGAGTCCATGATGCTATGAGTCCATGAGTCCATGATGCTATGAGTCTGTGAGGCTATGATGCTATGAGTCTATGATTCTATGATGCTATGAGTCTATGAGGCTATGATTCTATGATTCTGTGATGCTGTGAATCTATGAAGCTATGATTCCATGTTTCCATGAGGCTATGGGTCTATGATTCTATGATCCCATGCTTCTGTGATGCTATGAGTCTATGAGGCTATGATGCTATGTGTCTGTAAGTATATGAGGATATGATTCTGTGATACTATGATGCTATGAGGCTATGATTCCATGATTTTATGATCCCATGCTTCTATGATGCTATGAGGGTATGATTCCATGATTCTATGATTCTACAATTCTATGATCCTATATTTAGCCTGAAGAGCAGCCCCAGAGGAGATCTGAGCAATGCTTAGCAAGAACTAAAGGCTGGGGGCAAGAGGCTGGGGCCAGATTCTTGTCAGTGGTACCCAGGGACAGCACAAGGGGCAATGGGCACAAACTGCAACCCAGGAGGTTCTGCCTGACCAAGAGGAGAAACTTTGGTTTGTTGAGAGGGTGGTGGAGGCCTGGAGCAGGCTGCCCAGAGAGGTTGTGGAGTGTCCTTGTGTGGAGAGCTTCCAACCCCCCCTGGGCATTGTGCTGCTGGGCAAGCTGCTGTGGGTGCCCTCGTTTATCTCCAGAGCTCCCTCAGGCAGCAAGTTCTGCATGGGCCAGCAATGTGCCCTTGTGGCTAAGAGAGCCAGTGACATCCCGGGGTGCACCCGGAAAAGTGTGGCCAGCAGGGCTAGGGAGGGTCTTCTCCTCTACTCTGCCCTAGTGAGACCACACCTGGAATACTGTGTCAAATTTGGGGCTCTCCAGTTCAGGAGAGACAGGGACCTGCTGGAGAGAGTCCAGCAGAGAGCTACGAGGATGGCTGGGGGAACTTGAGCATCTCCCCTACAAAGAGAGACTGAGAGCCCTGGGGCAGTTCAGTCTGGGGAGGAGAAGGCTGAGAGGGATCTGATCAATGTCTAATAAATACCTGAGGGGTGGGTGTCAGTGGCTGGGGCCAAGCTCTTTTCAATGGTCAGCAGCAATAAGCCAAGCAGCAATGGATACAAACTGCAACAGAGAAAGTTTCACCTCAACGTGAGGGGAAACTTAGTTAAAGTGAGGGTGACAGGATGTGACCTTCCAGTATCTGAAAGTGGCTACGAAAATGATGGGGAGGGACATTTTAGGCACCCAGGGAGTGACAGGACTGGGGGAAGTGGAGCAAAGCAGAAGATGAGTAGGTTCAGTCTGGCCGTGAGGAGGAAGTTCTTCAGCATGAGAGTGGTGAGAGGCTGGAATGGGTTGCCCAGGGAGGTGGTTGAGGCCCCATCCCTGGAGGTGTTTAAGGCCAGGCTGGCTGAGGCTGTGTGCAGCCTGCTCTAGGGTAGGGTGTCCCTGGCATGGCAGGGGGGTTGGAACTGGCTGATCCTTGTGGTCCCTTCCAACCCTGACTGATTGTGTAATTCTATGTTAGGAGGAAGTTGTTGGCAGAGAGAGTGATTGGCATTGGAATGGGCTGCCCAGGGAGGTGGTGGAGTGGCCGTGCCTGGAGGTGTTGAAGCCAAGCCTGGCTGGGGCACTTAGTGCCATGATCTGGTTGATTGGCCAGGGCTGGGTGCTAGGTTGGACTGGATGAGATTGAAGCTCTCTTCCAACCTGCTTGAATCTATGATTCTGTGTTGCTGACTCCAGACTGCATCTATGTCTCTATGATGCTGACTCCAGACCGCCTCCCTGGGCAGCCTGTGCCAGTGCCTGACCACTTTTTTTCAGTGAAGACTCTCTTAGCATCCATCCTAACTAGGGCACAAGCCGGGCAGCAGCTGCCCAGCCCTTTCTGAGGGCTCGCCCCACGCCGTGGGCTGCTCTCTGGTTTCGGGAGCAGGAGCCACCCGTTTATTTCTTTGCCGGTGCTCTACCCCACCCTGGCGCTTAGCAGGGCTGGCAACCTCCACGCTCCGGCTTCCTCTTTTCGTTTGTTTTGCTGTGGCGCTCCCAAGGAGCTATTACAGAATTAGTGTTCCTGTAAACACCTCTCATCCTCATTAACCGTCTTCAGGCGGCGCCGCCAAGCTCGGCAGTTCAAGCACCCTGAGAATTGGCAGATCTGAGGCAGGCGAGCCCCTGTTTATTCAGGGTTTGAGCCGGACGAGCTCGACCCAAGCCGGATTAATTGTTGAGGATCTCTAGCACATGCTCGAGTGAAAACAAACGACTTCATTTCGATTAGCCCACCGGTGGCTGTGTAACTTAATTTCATTAGCTCGACCCTGTTGAGAGCGTTCGGCTTTCCATCGCGGGACGCCGGCGAAATGAAAAGGAGCTTTGGCTTCTCAATTAACAGAATCGCTCCCTTTCAACCCAAATGGGTGTGATTGAAACCAATTAAGCACCGACTGGAAAATCTCTCATTAACGAGGGGAGTGTGCACGCGTGTGTGGCTGGCTGGTTGCGGGCAGGGGGAGGTGGGGGTGCGGGGTGAGTAAACAGCAATGAAAAAAGATGAAATTAGAGAAGAGCCTCTTCTTGTTGGCCTGAATAATTACATGCTTAGTTGCCTAATTGTCTGGTGAAAAGCGGCGGCGGGCGGGTAACAGATTGCCATGTTCATTAGGCTGCAAAAGGCCACCTGCTGCTGAGGCTCATTTTCCTGCGCTCCGCATCCACGTGGCGCTCCCCGGGGACTGATATTTGGCCACAACACTCGCTGTGAAAAGCAAATGAGCTTGCCAATATGCTGCGATATTGTGTCCTTTATGCCGAGATACAGAAGCTTAATATGTCAAATATAATGAACAAAACCAACAGCCAAGAAAGAAGTTTGCGAGGGAAAGTGACCTTCTAACTGGGGCCGGTGTAGAAGTGAGAGGTGCGGGGGCTGGGGAGGAGTGGGGGGGGAGGGCTTGGTGCCGTACAGATGTTCTGTGCTGGCCCTGGCTTGCTCCAAATTACGTAGCACAAAGGAGAAATTAGAAGGAGAGCAGGCCCGGGGACAATGGTGGAATCACAGAACCACAGAATGGCAGGGGCTGGAAGGGACCTCCAAAGCTCATCTGGTCCAACCTCCTTGCCAGAGCAGCATCACCTGTACCAGATCAGACAGGAACACATAGAATCATAGAACCATAGAACCACAGAACGGCAGGGGCTGGAAGGGACCTCCAAAGCTCATCTGGTCCAGCCCTCCCCTGCCAGGGCAGCCTCATCTAGAGCAGATCAAGCATAAACACATAGAATCATAGAACTGCAGAATGTCAGCAGCTGGAAGGGACCTCCAAAGCTCATCCAGTCTGACTCTCCCTGCCAAAGCAGCATCACCTAGAGCAGGTCACACAGGAACACATCCAGGCAGGGTTTTAATATCTCCAGAGAAGGAGACTCCACAGCCCCTCCCACAGGCAGCCTGTTCCAGGGCTCTGGCACCCTCACAGGGAAAAATCCTCCTCATGTTTAAATGAAACCTCCTATGCCTCAGTGTCCACCTAGTGCCCCTTGTCCTGGCATTGAAGAGCCTGGCTCCAGCCTCCAGGAGCCTGAGATATTAGCTGCTTGAGCTGGAAACCATCACCAAAGGCTCCTGCAAACTGTCTGCACTTGGATTTGCCATGGCAAGTGGCACCAAAAAGGAGGAGCCCTCCTTGGGCCAAGCCTCTCTCCTCCCCCTCCTCTCCACACTGGTGAGGCCTTACCTGGAGCACTGGGGCCAGCTCAAGAAAGACAAAGAACTACTGGAGGGAGCCCAGTGCAGGGCCATGGAGCTGCTGAGGGGACTGGAACAGCTCTCAGGTGAGGAAAGGCAAAGGTGTGAGACTGGAGAGTGGGAAGAAATTCTTCCCTGTGAGGGCAGCAGAGAGACTGGCACAGGTTGCCCAGGGAGGTTGTGGGTGACAGACAGTGAGGGTGAGGAGAGACTGGCACAGGTTGCCCAGGGAGGTTGTGTATGACAGAATCACCTTATGTGCAAGGTGAGCTGGAAGGATTGGCAAGAGGGGTTAGAAGCAGAAGGATTAGTTGGGTTACACAGCTCCAGGCAGAGCAGCAGAAGCCCAGGGAGAAAGCATGGCCAGTCTGAACCTACTCATCTTCTGCTTTCCTCCGTTCCCCCCGGTCCTGTCACTCCCTGAGAGCCTAAAAAGTCCCTCCCCAGCTTTTTTGTAGCCCCCTTCAGATGTTGGAAGGCCACAAGAAGGTCACCTGGGAGCTTCCTCTTCTCCAGCCTGCACAGCCCCAACTCTTCAGTCTGTCATCACAGACTCTTTCAGTCTACCTATATCTACATCTTACATCTAATTGCACTGGGAAGGGGCTGCCTGACCTCTGCTGTATCACAGAGGACAATCCCACGCAGGCAGAGGCAGCCGTGGCCCCCAGCAGAATCCCCAGTCCCACGCTGGGCAAAGAGCATCCCTCCTACCACAGCTCCTGCTGCTTCAACAACTGAAACCATCTCCCTCCAGCTGCAGCCCGTTGAAGTATTTCAGCAGGCAGTTTAAGCCCCTCACAATGGTGGCACCTGCTGCTGCTGCATCGAACACACCAGCAATGGTGGGTACATGCTGCTGCATCAAAAACACCAGCACCCGCTGCTGCTCTCCCTCTCCTTGCCGCTGTCCCCCTCCATGCCGCTGCCCTTCTCCTTGTCGCTGTCCCCCTCCCTGCTGCAAGCTTTCATGCTAGGTGGCTCACACACAAAAGTCACCATCAGGCAGAGGTGTCGGGTGACAGCAGCAGGGGAGCACACTGCACTCCATCATAAGGAGAGCAGAGCCAAGGGGCAGAATCCCCTCCCTTGCCCTGTGCCCACACTGCTCTTGCTGCAGCCCAGCACAGGGTTGCTGTCTGGGCTGCACTCACACTGCAGGCTCTTGTTGAGCTTTGCATCACCCCAGACCTCCAGGGCCTGTTCCTCAGGGCTGCTCTCAGCCATTCCCCACCCAGCCTGTTTCTATGATTTAATAATTTCTTATTCTTGGATTCTATGATTCTGTCATTTCATGATCCCTTGAGCCCGCGATTCTATGATTCTGTGGCTCTGGTTTCTGAAGGTGAACCCCTCTGTGGTGGTGCAGAGCAGCCATGTGCAGATGGGATCTGGTCCATTCTCCCAGGGAAAAAATTAACAGGACAAGAGGAAACAGCCTCAAATTGTACAAGAGGAGGTTTAAGTTGGACATGAGGAACAATTTCTTCCCCTGAAGGGCTGTCAGAGCCTGGCCCAGCCTGCCCAGAGCAGTAGTGGAGTCCCCAGAAGCTATGGAGATGTGGTGCTGAGGGCCATGGTTCAGTGGTGAGCTGGCAGTGCTGGGCAGAGGGCTGGACTTGGTGATCTGAAAGGTCTTTTCCAACCAAAGCCATTCTGTGATCAACCTCTCCCCAGCAGCTACCATACAGCCCAGGGACCCACCACCAGCAGTGATTTATGGCTGTGCCAAAGACCACCTGCCCACCCAAGGCACAGCTCTGCTTAACACTGCCCCAGCAAATGCCACTTCTGTGTGACTCTGCCTGATTTTTCCACAGCTCTCTCAGGTTTCATTCCATGGCACACCCAAAGCAGTTGCATTCTTTGGGCTCCTTTCCAAGTGGTTAAATATAATGGAGTAAATTAATGATGAAGATCAGTTTTACAACAGAGGAGGATAATTTATTAGGTGGTTTGTTGTTTTCCTCTAATAGTCTCACCTGATTGATGGGGAGGGATGGCTGGAAATGCTGCTTATGGCTCAGCAGGAGCAAATGCAGAGGCAGCCAGGTGCCCTGCTCTGGGTTAAGTAGAACTCACCTAATTTGGGTACTACAAACCTATCATTGTTTGTAATGCCTGGGAACAGTGAAAGTTAGTAAGTGTCCTGCTTTGGGTGAAACCAGCACCAGTCCTGCTCTCTGCTGTCCCTGCCCAGCTCAGGGCCTGCTCACTGAGGCACTTGCTGCAGGGCAGGGCAGCTTTGCACAGCCAGGGGCTGCTGCCAGCAGGCAGAAGCTGATGGGCAGAGCTCCTGACAAGGCCTGGGGGGCAGAAAGGCTCTGCCTGGCACTTGCTGCTCTGCACACCAAGGGCACTGCCACAGCTTGTGGGGCAGCAAGGCAGAGGTGGCAGCTGTGGGGAGGAGCAGCCAGGAGAGGTGACCCTCAGTTGCCCACCAAGGCATTGCAGCTCATGGGTGGCATCTTGAGGAGCAAGCTGAGGGATCCTCAAGGCCCAGCCTCTTCTTCCCTGGCTGCTGTGATCCCATGTTTCTCTGGTTCAATGATTCCCTGTTTCAATGCTTCCCTGATCTATGGTCCCATGTTTCTCTCTTTCAATGCTTCCCTGATCTATGATCTCATGTTTCTGTTTCAGTGCTTCCCTGTTCCAATGCTTCCCTGATCTATGATTCTATGACTCCACCATTCTGTGACTCCACAGTCCTATGACGATCAAGAAATAATGAGCCCAACCTAATCCAGCTGTGGAGGAAAGAGCAGAGCTGCACCAGCTGTGCAGCCAGAGGTCTGGGAAGGAGCTCTGTGCCAGTGGCCCCACCTGAGAGGTGTGAGCCAAAGGATGCTAATTTGGTCACACCTGAGCCTTTCAATGCACAGCATGAATGGTTTCCAGGCAGCTGATGATTAATGTGCCAATTGATTACCTGATCAATAAGGCCATGCTGTCTAATTATTGATAATCCCTCTGCAAATGAAAGCTGGAAAGTGAGGAGTGCTCATTGCAGGGCTGCAAACACAAAGTGATTCAGTGTGAAGCCTGCTAATTGAAAGTCAAACTCAGGCCCTGAATTAAATCACGGTGATCCATAACATTTACCTGACAAATCCTTCCCCCAAAGCTTCAGTTAACCTTTCAGCTTGCACTGGGGAACCTTGGGATGCTCCCAGGGAGAAGCCACATTTGGGGATGAAAGTTTGGGTTTGGAGTTGCCTTTTTTTGATAGCAAAAGTGTGGTTTAAAGTGCTTATGTTTAACAATGACATGGGTGCAGGACATCAAACCTCACCTCTCTTTATCTGCGCTCGAATGTATTTCAGACCATAAAGAACTTGGCACCAGTCACAGGCATCTCTCACCCACAAACAAGTTTTCCACTACCTCCCTGCAAGCTCTTTGCTGCAAACCGGTTACACTGGGAGAAATGAAGTGGGGCTAAGCTGCTGAGGGGCCTAGAGCAGCTCTGTGAGGAGCAAAGGCTGAGAGCCATCAGTGATAAAAAGAGAGGGCACAACATGGGCATCTTGGCTTGTGATCCCTTCCTGCTACTCAGAAATGGGAGAAAGCTGCTGCAGATCCACTCAGCTCTTCCATCAGGAGGAGAGGCTGAGAGCCTGCAGAAGAGCAGCCCCAGAGGGCAGCTGAGCAATGCTCAGCAACAGCTAAAGGCTGGGGGCAAGAGGCTGGGGCCAGCCTCCTGTCAGTGGTGCCCAGGGACCACTGACAAGGGGCAATGGGCACAAAATGGAAGCCAGGAGGTGCCACCTGAGCAGGAGGAGAAAGTTGTTTGTTGTGAGGGTGGTGGAGGTCTGGAGCAGGCTGCCCAGAGGGGTTGTGGAGTGTCCTTGTGTGGAGAACTTCCACACACACACAGACCCCACCCCGGGCATTGTGCTGCTGGGCAAGCTGCTGTGGGTGCCCTGCTGGAGCAGGGCTTGGACTGGCTGAGCTCCGGAGGCCACTTCCAACCACCACCATGCTGGGACTCTGCGAACAGCTGGCCAAGGCCAGCTCAAAGCTTGATTCAAAGCCAGGCTTAGCCACTGGGAAGTGGAAACTGAGGAAAATCAGAGGAGATACCCCCAGAGCAGCACAGTTTGTGGAGCTGGGCTGGTGGCAACTTGAGAATAAAGATTAGAAGTGAGAAAAATATGAAAGTGCCTCAGGCTCTTCTCATGGAGGAGCAAGAAAAGGCAGCAGAGTGAGGAGGGAAGTGACAGTGAGCATTAAGGGAAATGTTTGTTGCTGTCTGATGTGATTTGTCTGACATCCAGATTGCTTCATATCAGCTGGGGACACATCTCAGGTGTCAGGAGAATTTGCATGGGTGGGTTTAGTGGTCCTGGGGAAGCAGCTAATTGGAATTCATCAGTCCTCTGCTCTGCCTTCTCCCTGGCTGCAGCCTGCTCTGATTGAAGTCCCTTAAATACACTTTTGGCAAAGCCCTAACGTCAGATGAGAAACAAACAGCAAAACCAAGCTCGTTTGAGAGGGGGAACAACAAAAATGGGTGCAGTGCAGTGCTGCAGTGCCAGCACAGGTCCAGCCACAGTGGCCCCATCTTGGAGTGCTTCTGAGCCAAATTTCTCAGTTGCAATGGAGCAGTGGAGAATTCATCCTGCTATGCCCAGTGATATGGCTGTCCAGATCCTGGCCATGTCCAGAGTCTGGGGAATGGGATGTTGTGAGGATTTATCTGATTAGAGGCATTGACTTAAACCTGCTTTAATTAGATGATTAAATATTATAGCCACAGAATGAGCTACCTGAAAGGTTGGTGGCCGAGCAGTGGAGACTTTGAGTTGGTCTAATGAGATTTTTGATGGGAATATAGGATCAGCTCTTCCAGCATCTAAGAAGTCTTGCAAGAGCTGTCAGGAGTCCCTGGGAAGTGCAAACAGGTTGCTTCACAGAATCCCAGCACGGTGAGGACTGGAGGGAGCTCTGGGGCTCAGCCAGTCCAGCCCCTGCTCCAGCAGGGCACCCACAGCAGCTTGCCCAGCAGCACAGTGCCATGGGGGGGTTGGAAGCTCTCCACACAAGGACACTCCACAGCCTCTCTGGGCAGCCTCCAGCACTCTCACAACAAACAACTTTCTCCTCCTGCTCAGGTGGCACCTCCTGGGTTCCACTTTGTGCCCACTGCCCCTTGTGCTGTCCCTGGGCACCACTGACAAGAGTCTGGCCCCAGCCTCTTTCCCCCAGCATTTAGCTATTGCTGAGCATTGCAATCTAGGACTGGATACGGGCACGCAGGGATGGGGATGGAAGGCAGAAGGGACAGAGTCCTCCTGGGACAGAAGCCAAGGAAGAGGCTGGACCCTGGGGAACCCTCAGCTTGCTCCTCAAGATGTCACCCATGGGTTGCAATCCCTTGGTGGGCAGCTGAGGGTCACCTCTCCTAGCTGCTCTTCCCCACAGCTGCCACCTCTGCCTTCCTGCCTGTATGGCACCTGCTGGCTGGGCCATCGTTCATAGAATCACAGAATCCAGCAGGTCGGAAGAGAGCTCCAAGCTCATCCAGCCCAACCTAGCACCCAGCCCTGCCCAACCAACCAGACCATGGCACTAAGTGCCCCAGCCAGGCTTGGCTTCAACACCTCCAGCCACGGCCACTCCACCACCTCCCTGGGCAGCCCATTCCAATGCCAATCACTCTCTCTGCCAACAGCTTCCTCCTCACATCCAGCCTAAACCTGCCCTGGCACAGCTTGAGCCTCTGTCCCCTTCTTCTGCTGCTGGTTGCCTGGCAGCAGAGCCCAACCCCACCTGGCTACAGCCTCCCTTCAGGTAGCTGCAGACAGCAATGAGCTCTGCCCTGAGCCTCCTCTTCTGCAGGTTGCCCACTTGAGCAGAGGAACATTCCATGCTCAGGAGTGATCAGCTTTCCTATGTTTGTGATGTTCTGCCAGGTGTGGGGCTTCACCTCCAGCGAGCTGAGTTGTGTGGAGCAAAGCTGCCCATTTGGCCTCTCAGATTTTCCTTCCCTCCCAGTGGAAGTGAAGGGAAAGGAGATAAACCAAGCAAAAGAGTGGCTTGTAAGAAAATCATCTCTCTGTGAAAGCTACCCATAGGCTTCCTCACCTGAAGACCTTCTGCCAAGCACATTCATTATGAAGTTGTGTTAAATACAAGGTAACAGCCCTGAAATCACAGCCCTGGTGTGGCTCTACAAATTGCCCAGTATTTAATAAGGACATAAATCAGGAGCCCAAGGCTCTCCTCACCACAGGCTCCTGCTTTACATACAGAAACCTCATCAGTTGTGTTTATTGAAAAGGTTCAGACACCCCAAGCTTATTTATGGTTTTAATTTCTCTGCACTGCCAAGTAACACCTCAGCCAGCCCTC
The DNA here is from genome assembly GCA_013400475.1 of Tricholaema leucomelas. Lineage (NCBI taxonomy): Eukaryota > Metazoa > Chordata > Aves > Piciformes > Lybiidae > Tricholaema lacrymosa > Tricholaema leucomelas. The sequence goes on from WAAF01001370.1 coordinate 128,091, forward strand.
CACAGCCATGGGGAGGCCTTGGATGGGCAGAGATCACCAGACAGACCTCAAGACCTGGTCCCCACTGGGTTGTTTGTTGCTCCACAGCTTCAGCCTCTGGTGTTCCAAGTGGCCATGATGCCCAGGCAGGAGAACTCCCGGAGAGACACAGAGCTTGTAAGGGAATTCAGCTCCTGAATTCAGTTCCCATCTGCCAGCGCCTGCCCCCAGTATCAGATTCATGGGGTCCAGCCTCTTCTTCCCTGATTGCTGTCCCAGGAGGACTCTGTCTCTTCTGCCTTCCACCCTCATTCCTGTGTGCCTGAATCTAGTTCCAGAATCCACCTCCTGAATCCAGTTCTCCTCTGCTGCTGAGTCCAGTCTGGAACATGCCCAGTGGCTGCCCTCAGCATCAGTGGTGCCAAGAAAAGCCTGGATGGGGCACTTAGTGCCATGGTCTGGTTGACTGGATAGGGCTGGGTGATAGCTTGGACTGGATGAGCTTGGAAGTGTCTTCCAACCTGCCTGATTTTGTGAGTCTATGATTCTGTGATTCAGTGGTGCCATCCTTGCCATGAGGGGTTGGGTTCCACACTGGTTTGTGTCTCTATCCCATGGCACTGTTCTCTCCATCCCAGCTGGGTTATTTCTTTCCCAGCCCATCAGTCTTTCTCCCTTCTTCCTTTTCTCTTCCCTTTGGGAAGGCAGAGAGGGTCCTAGAGAGCCTCTGTCACTTGTCTTGTGGCCAGCCCAGCCCTGGCCTTTGACATGGATGAGGAAGGCCAAATCACAACCACCCCCAAACCCCAACATTATCCCCGCCCACGGGTTCCACCTCTGGCTGGAGCTGCTGCTGTCCCACCTGGCCAAAGCTCCTTGCCAAGGCATCCTCCTCCACCCTGCGCGCCCACGCCAGGAGCCTCGTTAGGACAGGACCCCCCACGCACACCCTCAGACGCCCACGCAGCCACGTCCTGCCTTCAGTTAATCACATTTTGGGGTCGGGGGTGGGGGCTGACAATCAGATTTCCCCCTGGCGGAGGGGGAGCATCTCCGTCGGGCGCGATGCGCGGCTGGCGGCTGCGGAGGGCATTGTCAGCCCTGACAGCCTGATTTAATCTGCAGGAGGCTGAATGCCTCTGACCACTGCGCAGAGTCATTAACCTTGACTCCGGTAATTGAATTCAAGGTTGATTGCCTGTGACCCGCCTGGCTGAGGTCCTCCAAATGTACATATTCATTAGGAGGCGCCGGGCTAAATGGATTGCACAGGGAGAGCTGTAGCAATCAGCCTGCTCGGGGTGCGGGGGGCGAGGAGGGCACTAATTGCATGTTGGAGTTGAGGATTAGATTATGAAAAGAGTGAGAAAATGAAGATAGATCCCTCTGACACTGTCAGATTAAGGGCAGGAACACGACAGGGGAATTTACAGGGCCATCAAGAGGCAGGGGGGTAGGGAAAGGGGTGTTAGCATAGCTGGGTTTGGCTTTAACTCCCCCAGATTTACTCACTTGTGGACCATTTCACACTACAAGGTGATAAACGTGGGGGGTTGACACTCTAGCGTGGGCTCAATAAATTAGTGCTGGGATGTTTCATCCAATCAGAGTCCTTGTGGTTGGAAGAGACCTTTAAGAGACCTTTAAGATCATCAAGTCCAACCGCACTGAACCGCGGCCCTCAGCACCACAGCTCCAGGGCTTCGAAACCCCTGCAGGGATGGGGATTCCACCACTGCCCTGGGCAGCCTGGGCCGGGCCTTGACAGCCTTTCTGGGGCAGAAACGCTTCCTCATCTCCAACCTAAACCTCTCCTGGGGCAACTTGAGGCCTTTTCCAGGCAATGGAATGAGTGCCCAGGGAGGTGGTGGAGTCACCCAGCCTGGATGTGCTTCAGGGTGGTTTGGATGTGGTGCTTGGGGAGATGGTTTAAGGTGAATCTTACAGAGCAGGGTTCTAGGTTGGGCTTGGTGATCCTGAGGGGTTTTGCCAACCTGAGTGTTGCTGGGATTCTGGGATTCTCTTCTTGTTGTCTTGTTTGTTCCCTGGGAGCAGAGCTCAATCCCCACCTGGCTCCAACCTCCTCTCAGGGAGCTGTAGATCCATGAGGTCTGCCCTCAACCTCCTCTTCTCCAGACTGAACCGCCCACCCCAGTTCCCTCATCTGCTCCTCACCTGTTCTCCAGGTCTTTCACCAACTTCATGGCCCTTCTTTGCTCCATCCTTGACCTCCTCCTCACTACATCCACATCCTTTACGTCTCCAGAGGGCTGCCATAAGAACCATTCCCCAGTGCCACAGCAGCTGCCTGCACCTCACTGCTAGAAGCTGTCTGACCAGAGCCACCTCCATGCAAACAGCCAGCAGCCCTTACAGGGGCTCTCAAGCTGTGCCAGGGCAGGTTCAGGCTGGATGTTAGGAGGAAATTCTTCACAGAGAGAGTGATTGGCACTGGAATGGGCTGCCCAGGGAGGTGGTGGAGTCGCTGTGGCTGGAGGTGTTGAAGTCAAGCCTGGCTGGGGCACTTAGTGCCATGGTCTGGTTGGTTGGCCAGGGCTGGCTGCTAGGTTGGGCTGGCTGAGCTTGGAGCTCTCTTCCAACCTGCTGGATTCTGTGATTCTACAGTGCCATTTCCTCTACATGAGACAGCTCCAAGGCCAGGGGGCTGGGCCAGCTCGCCCCAATTCCATTCTTAACCCTGAAAGGTTGTCCTGGATGATCCTTGGTCCTTTCCAACCTGGCATTCTATGGATCTCGGACCTGGGACGCTCCTAACAGCATCCTACAGAGATGCCTCCAAAGGCCACATCAGGGGAGAGGGGGACACAATATCTGAGCCCCTCCAAGCTCTGCAGAGCTGTCCCCAGGAGCAGTCCCAGAGCCATGCCAACCACATGGCTCCTGCCAGGCCCTCAGAAGGAAGGGGATGCAGGACAGGGGCCAGGAGCAGCCTTCACATTCAGGTTGTTGCTGTTGTGATAGCTGGGGATGATTCCCCCCACCACCACCATGTCTTTGCTGCAACTCCAACCAGATGTGACTTTGGGGTTTTTTTGTTTTCTTTCTTTTTTCCTTTTTTTCCCCTTGAATTAAATGAAAGTTAAGCACAAAAACATTTTGCCCCCAGGGAATTCAGCTTCTCAATGTGCTTTTAATAACTGTTTGTAAAACATTGAGGAGAATCTATGGCAACACATTGAGGGGGGGGGGAAGAAGATAATAAAATCAAATTATTCTTGCCTGAAGATGTTATTCTGGTATCTAAACTTTATGAATCATCCTGTGTGGGCCAATAACACTCTGGAGCAGAATGCAAGTCTGAGTTTAATTCGTGTAATATTCTTAAATTAAGATGCTAATCTTAGTTATTGGCTTCAAATCTCTCAAGAACCTTGGACTAATTTATGTGTCCAATCCTACAGGGCCTCTGCAGCCATGGAATTCCAGAATGCCAGCAGGGAAGGGCTTAGAAGGGACCTCTGAAGCTCAGCCAGTCCAGCCCCCTTGCTCAAGCAGGGCACCCACAGCAGCTTGCCCAGCAGCACAATGCCAGGGGGGGCTGCAAGCTCCAACCCCTGCTCCAGCAGGGCACCCACAGCGGCTTGCCCAGCAGCACACTGCCCAGGGCGGGTTGGAAGCTCTCCACACAAGGACACTCCACAGCCTCTCTGGGCAGCCTGCTCCAGGCCTCCACCACCCTCACAACAAACAACTTCTTCCTCCTGCTCAGGTGGCACCTCCTGGGCTCCACTTTGTGCCCATTGCCCCTTGTGCTGTGCCTGGGCACCACTGACAGGAGCCTGGCCCAGGGCTCTGTCCTGGAGTCTGGTGTACGCCAAAATCCCTCTCCCTCTGTGTTTTGAATGGGAGAGGAAAGGCGCCAAAAACCTGCTCCCCTCTCAGCCCCACAGGCGTGAAGGGTGGGAGCAGAGGGCCCTTAGGCACCAGGGGTGTCCCTGAAGTGCCCACGGGGGAGCAGAGGGCCCTTAGGCACCAGGGGTGTCCCTGCAGTGCCCGCGGGGGAGCAGAGGGCCCTTGGGCACCAGGGGTGTCCCTGCAGTGCCCGCGGGGGAGCAGAGGGCCCTTAGGCACCAGGGGTGTCCCTGCAGTGCCCACGGGGGAGCAGAGGGCCCTTGGGCACCAGGGGTGTCCCTGCAGTGCCCACGGGGGAGCAGAGGGCCCTTAGGCACCAGGGGTGTCCCTGCAGTGCCCGCGGGGGAGCAGAGGGCCCTTGGGCACGAGGGGTGCCCGCGCAGTGCCCGCGCTGGGGTCGGGCTGTGATTGGCTGCGCCCTTCCCGCCCAGGCGGCGCTAACTCGACCCTTAGTCTGGGAAGGGCATAGGCACTGGGGGCTTCCCGCCTCGGAGTGCTCCCCACAGCCTGCACAGCTGCTGCAGAAGGAGTCCTCTGGCGCTCCCAAGGACAAGCCCCTGAGGGATGTCCTGCCCTGGCCGGCTCCCACCATAAGCACTGCCTTTGTGCCTTAACGACCGTCGGATGGCTTTGGAAAGAGAGCAGCGGCCAAGCCTCTGGGCCGCCCTTTCTCTCACACGGCCTGGCTCACCTGCGAGGGAGCTTTTGGCTCAGCCTGATTAATAGTGGGGAATGCTCTGGTTAGTAGAATAGAATAGAATCAAGCAAGTTGGAAGAGACCTCCAAGATCATCCAGCCCAACCTAGCACCCAGCCCTGGCCAATCAACCAGACCATGGCACTAAGTGCCTCACATCCAGGCTTTTCCTGAACACCTCCAGGGATGGCAACTCCACCACCTCCCTGGGCAACCCATTCCAATGCCACCACCATCAGGGACTGCTGGGTGTTGTCCTGGGACCAGGCTTGTTCAACATCTCTGTGGGTGCCATGGACAGAGGCACTGAGTGCAGCCTCAGCCAAGTTTACTGCCCACACCAAGCTGTGTGGTGCAGCAGCCAGGCTGGAGGGCAGGGATCCATCCAGAGGGACCTGCACAGGCTGCAGAGGTGGGCACAAGCCAAGCTCATNCTGGAGTGTGTCCAGAGCAGGGCCAGGAGGATGCTCAGAGGGCTGCAGCAGCTCTGCTGTGAGCACAGACTGAAAGAGTTGGGGCTGTGCAGGCTGGAGCAGAGGAGGCTCCCAGGTGACCTTCTTGTGGCCTTGCAGGATCTGAAGTGGGCTACAAAAAAGCTGGGGAAGGACTTTTCAGGCTATCAGGGAGTGACAGGACTGGGGGGAATGGAGCAAAGCTGGAGGAGGGAGGGGAGAATCAGCTGGAGGTGAGGAGGAAGTTTTCAGCATGAAAGTGGTGAGAGCCTGGCAGGTGGGAGCGAGGGAGGTGTCTCACCTCCTAAATCTGCTCTTCTCTACTTTAAAATCATTCACTGGGTTGGAATTGACCTCTGGAGATCATAAGATCTCCAAATTCCATCAACCCAACCCCACCATGGCCACTAAACCATGGCCCCAAGTGCAATGGCTACACATTTCCTGAGCCTCTCCAGGAATGGGGACTTCACCACCACCTCCCTGGGCAGCCTGTGCCAATCCCTGACCACTCTTGCAGCAAAGAGATTTGTCCTCCTCTCCAACCTAACCTTGCCCTGGCACAATTTCAGGCTGTGTCCTCTTCTATCACCTGAGATTGGGGAGCGGAGCCCAACCCCCACCTGTCTGCAGCCTCCTCTCAAGCAGCTGTAGGGAGCAATGAGCTCTGCCCTCAGCCTCCTCGTCTCCAAACTGAACACCCCCAGCGCGTTTGGAAGAGCAACTTGCAGGTTTTGTCCAAAGCCAGGAGATTTTGATCAGCCTCTTTGAAGGAGCCTGAGGACAGGGAATGGTGCAGAACCCAGGTTGAACATCCCTGGAGTCCTGCTTTAGAACCAGGCTCTAAATAAGCAATAAAGCAGCAATATTGTGGCTGTTGCTGAGTTCCTGCCTCATGCATATTCCAGGAGGGAAGAGGCTCCATGCATAATTCATCAGCCATTACAATTGCATTAGACTATTTATGCTATTACTTGGGTAGCTGTTTAAATTAAGGGTTACAAATAGCTCATTTGTTTGCTGCTGCTCCTCAAAGAACTGCTCCAGCAAAGCTTTGACCAGGGTGAGGGCTGCACAGAGGGTCCTCATCCAGGGGAATCAATTAAAGTTTGCAGACTCCGTGCCCCGTTCACAGCACCCAGTTGAGATTCAGTGAGCTGCCCCAGTTGTGCTGCTTCTGCTGCTGGGGCTGTGCTGAGCTTTGGAGTTCCTCATGGCTTGGATGCAAGATGGACTTCCACCCTCAAGCAATGAATGGAGCTTCCAGCTTGCCAGTCTCCAGGGTGAAACTGAGCCCTGTCACATGCAGATCCAGTGGAGAATCACACATTGACAATGCATCAGGTAGGAAGGGACCCTCAGAGATCATCTTGCCCAGCAAGGGGCATCTCCAGCTAGATCAGGTTGATCAAGGCCCCATTAAGTTTGACCTTGAATGTCCCCAGGGATGGGAACTCCTCAACCCTTGGTTTGGACCCTCAGGAAGCCAAATGCATCTGTGTCAGGTCAGGGATGTGGCTTCATGCCCTGATTCCAGAGAAACATGGGAAATCCTCAGCTCCTAAATCCTTGAGGTTGCCTCCAGTCCTGCCTTCAGTTTTGGACTCCTCTGTACAAGAAGGACATTGAGTGGCTGGAGTAGGGCCACAGAAGGGCAGTGAAGCTGGAGAAGGGTCTGGAGAACAGGGCTGGGGAGGAGAATAGAATCATAGAATCAGTTGGGGTTGGAAGGGATCATAAGGATCATCCAGTTCCAACCCCTCTGCCACGGGCAGGGACACCCTGCCCTAGATCGGGCTGCCCACAGCCTCATCCAGCCTGGCCTTGAGCAGTGTGGAGAAGAGGAGGCTGAGGGGAGACCTTCTGGCTCTCTGCAACTCCTTGAAAGGAGGCTGGAGCCAGGTGGGGGTTGGGCTCTTCTGCCAAGGGACAAATGATAGGAGAAGAGGAAACAGCCTCAAGTTACACCAGGGGAGGGTTAGGTTGGACATTAGAAGAGACTTCTTGGTTGAAAGGGTTCTCAAGCCCTGAAACAGGCTGCTCAGGGAGGTGGCTCATCCCTGGAGGTGTTTGAAAGCTGCAGAGCTGTGGTGCTAGGGCCATGGCTTAGCCCCAGCCTGGGCAGAGTTAGGGAAGGGTTTGGCTTGGTGATCTTGTAGGTCTTTTCCAATCAAAGCCATTCTCTGCTTCTCTGATTCTTAATTGTCAGCTCAGACCTAACCCCCAGATCTCGATCCACAGCTCAGGACTCTTGGTGCCTTTCCAAACATTATTTTATTAAGATGAATAATAGATTAAGCATCAAACAGCCTGGAGCTCGTCCAAACCACTCTGCTGGAAGTGCTGTGCTAAGGCTTTACCAGGGATATTTACTTCTCTAAGCAGCAGATCACATTTGTATGGCTTTGGGGTTTCATGATTGTTTTACTCAACGGTGATGAGAGCAGCAGGAGAAGGAGCTGAAGACGTTCAGAAGACTTTGAAGGATGCTCCATAAAGCTCTTTACATCTTCAGGGCTTTAAGAGGTGAATTACTCTTCTTTAATAATTGAAAGGGAGGGAAGAAAACAAACAAACCAAACCCTGCAGAATGCATTTTTGAAAGGTGTCTCCAGCTAAACAAGAGCTCCTGTCCTCTGCTCCCATCCCCAGGGGATCATGTCAGGATGAACCACAGAAAAGGAGCTGTGGTCATGGCTGTGTAATCAAACCCAAAGCTGCCAAGGTGGAGATCTGCTTCCCCCCAGGGAGACCCAGCAGGTGCCAGTGGATGTAGCTTGTTCATCACCGTGCAGCCAGGCCAGGGAGCAGTGATGGATCTGATTGAGAGGGGACTCAGCCCTGGTCAATCAACCAGACCATGGCACTAAGTGCCCCAGCCAGGCTTGGCTTCAACACCTCCAGCCACGGCCACTCCACCACCTTCCTGGGCAGCCCATTCCAATGCCAATCACTCTCTGGCAAATACTTCCTCCTAACATCCAGCCTAGACCTCCCCTGGCACAGCTTGAGTCTGTGGCCCCTTGTTCTGTTGCTGGTTGTCTGGCAGCAGAGCCCAACCCCACCTGGCTACAGCCTCCCTGCAGGGAGCTGCAGACAGCAATGAGCTCTGCCCTGAGATTCCTCTTTTCCAGGCTAAACAACCCCAGCTCCCTCCCAGTTCTCTTCCTCCTGGGCACAAATCATTTCAAGCTTTGCTGCCCAGCAGCACCATGCTGGCAACGGGACAGTCACGGCACGCTGGGGTTAACGCAGAGCAGCCAGAAGCTCAGGGAGCAGCCTCTTCTTCCAGACAGACATCATCTGCTAATGGGACTTAAAACAGTTGCTGCCTCATCGGCAGGAGCGTGCTGATGGCTGGGCAGCAGCGAGAGAACCATTAGGCATCGAGCAGCCTCCTGCCCTGCCTGCTGATAATGATTTCTTAGCTCAACAGCAGTGCGGAGGGACCTCACTGCTTGCTGCACCACTGAGCCTTCGTATCCCGCTCAGGGCAAGTACAGACTGCCTGCGGGGCCACCCAGCAGGGCAAAGCCAGCCAGCAGGGCAAAGCCCCTCCACAGCTCATCTCAAAAGCCCAAGCAAGATCTTCAGAAGAACTGAGAAGTGTCAATGTCCAGTGCACAGCCACGCAGAGCATAGACTCACAGAATGGCAGGGGCTGGAAGGGACCTCCACAGCTCATCTGGTCCAGCCCCCCCTGCCAGGGCAGGATCACTTAGAGCAGATCACACAGGAACACACAGAATCATAGACTCACAGAATGTCAGGGACTGGAAGGGACCTCCAAAGTTCATCCAGTCCAACTCCTGCCAGAGCAGGATCATCTGCACCAGATCACAGAGGAACACAGAATCACAGAACCACAGAATGGCAGGGGCTGGAAGGGACCTCCACAGCTCTTCTGATTCAGCTCCCCTGGACCCTAATGGCTCTTCTCTCATGACTGCATTTCTAAAGAGGATCATTTGTTGCCCTGAGAGTGTCAGTGAGGCTCTGCTGAGATATCTTCAGCCTCTGCCCCACCAGCAGCCAGGCCAAGTCCTGCAGCTGGAGGTGGATGCAGGTGCTGGGAATCATAGAATCACAGACTGGGAGGGGTTGGAAGTCACCTCTGGAGATCATCCAGTCCAACCCTCCTGCTAAGCAGGATCACCCAGAGCAGATCACATAGCAACACATCCAGATAGGTCTTGAGTATCTCCAGAGAGGGAGACTCCACAACTCCCCTGGCAGCCTGTTCCACAGTTTTGTCACCTTCACAGTGAACAAAATTATTCCTCAGGTTCACATGAAACTTCCTCTGCCTCAGCTTCCACCCCTGCCCCTTGTGCTGGCACTGGGCATCACCCAGCAGAGCCTGGCTCCAGCCTCCTGCCACTCACCCTGCACATATTGATCAGCATTGCTGAGGTCACCTCTCAGTCTCCTCCTCCCCCAGCAGCACAGCCCCAGCTCCCTCAGGCTCCCCTCACAAGGAAGATGTTCAGCTCCCTTAGTTGTTTTTGTGGCTGAATCGTTCTGTGGATGCACAGCCTGAGAATCTCATCCACAGGGGAAGGAAAAAGGCAAAAACTAAAAGCTCTTGAAAATATTTTTCTACTTCATATTCATTTTGTACAGCACCCCAGCAGGGTGGGGCTGGAAGGGACCTCTGGAGCTCAGCCACTCCAAGCCCCTGCTCAAGCAGGGCACTCACACCAGCTTGCCCAGCAGCACAATGCCCAGAAGGGATTGCAGACTCTCCACAAAAGGACACTCTACAGCCTCTCTGGGCAGCCTGTTCCAGGCCTCCAACCACCCTCACACCAAACAGCTTTCTCCTCCTGCTCAGGTGGCACCTCTTGGATTCCAGTTTGTGTCCATTACTCCCTGTGCTGTCCCTGGGCATCACTGAGCAGTCTAGCCCCAGCCTCTTGCCCCCAGCCTTTAGCTGTTGCTGAGCATTGCTCAGCTGCCCTCTGGGGCAGAGAAAGTGCTTGGCATTGGAATGGGCTGCCCAGGGAGGTGGTGGAGTCGCCGTGCCTGGAGAGGCTCAGGAAATGTGTGACCATGGCACTTGGGGCTGTGGTTTAGTGGCCATGGTGGGGTTGGGTTGCTGGTTGGACTCAGTGATCTTGGAGGTCTTTTCCAACCAAAACAATTCTATGATTCTATGGTAGGGTTGGAAAGGGCCTCCAGAGATCATCAAGTCCAACCCCTCTGCCAAAGCAGGGTCACCTGGGGGCAGGTCATCCAGCAACACATCCAGACAGGCCTTGAAAGCCCCTAAAGAAGGATGCTCCCAAAGTGGTCCACGTCGAAGCCTCCAGCAGCTCCTGGGTGGCTGGAGAGCTGCTGCAGCATCTCTGAGACGCCAGGAGAAGACTCTTGGGCTGCTGAATGCCCAAATCACTTTTGAAAAGCAGCTTTAAGCAGCTGGTTTTGAACATTTGTGGTTAAAGAGAGACCCGAAGAAGCAGTGTGTGATTTGGGGTGAAGTGCCCCGAGGCCTGCTGATAATGACTGTCGTGCTCTTTAAGAAGAAAAATGACATTTTTGTCTGTGTCAAGGCGGTGAAAGCAGCTGACAGCATCCCTGGGGACCTCCCAAGGCTGGCGAGAGGAGAAATGATTTCTGTTCAGAGCCTGAAAACCGCCAGCAGCCTGCAATGAGGCTCTGGGAGCCCTGCACCAAAGGCAGCCTCACCGTGCTGCTGCCGTGGCCCCATGGCCAGCACAGCCACCGCCCGGAGGGACCAGCAAACCCAGCAGGCAGCCACAAGCATCAGCACCCGGGCAGGCATTGGAAGAGGCTGCCCAGGGAGGTGCTGGGCCACCCATTCCTGCTGCTGTGCCATTAAGGTGTGGACGTTGCACTTTGGGACGTGGTTTAGTGGCCACGAGGTGTTACCTCAGCAGGTGGACTTAATGATCTCACAGGTCTTTTCCAACCCAAGCAATTCTCTGATCCTCTGATTCTGTGCTTCCATTATTTAGTTCCATGGTGCCAGGGTCCAGGAGAAGCTGGTGGGGAGCTCTGCTTTAGAAAGTGCTTCTCAGACCTGCCAGCCTGACCTCAGTGCCAGGCAAGGGTATGGAGCAGGTCATCCTGAGTGCCATCACACTGCACCCACAGCACAGCCAAGGGATCAGGCCTAGCCAGCTTTAGGAAGGGCATGTCCTGCCCGACCAACCTGAGGTCCTTTTATGATCAGGTTCCCTGTCTGGTGAGTGTGGGGCAGGCTGTGGATGGAGTCCACCTGGACTGCAGCAAAGCCTTTGACACTGTCTGCCACAAGCAGCTCCTAGAAGAGCTGGCAGCACCTGGCTTGCACAGAGTCACTCTGACATGGGTCAAGAACTGGCTGGAAGGCTGGGCACAGAGAGTGGTGGTGAATGGTGCCACATCCAGCTGGCAGCTGGCACTAGTGGTGTGCCCCAGGGATCAGTGCTGGGCACAGTCCTGTTCAATATCTTCATTGATGATCTGGAGCAGGGGATTGAGTCCAACATCAGTGAGTTTGCAGATGGCACCAAGCTACGAGCAGTGTGGAGCTGTTGGAGGGTAGGAGAGCCCTGCAGAGGGACCTGGCCAGGCTGGATGGGTGGGCAGAGGCCAATGGGGTGAGACTGAACAAGGCCAAGTGCAGGGTTCTACACTTTGGCCACAACAACCCCAAGCAGCACTACAGGCTGGGGCCAGAGTGGCTGAGAGCAGCCAGGCAGAGTGAGTGGCTAGGTAAGAGGCTCCTTGTGCCTAAGATCTCCTTCAGCCTGTGACTTCGTGTCAGGTCACCAACCTGCCCTGCCCTAACAGGAGCTAACATGGCCTGAGATGCCTTCTTTAAGTCCCAGACAATTCCAGCTGAGTGAGGCTGGCTCAGGAGGGGATGCTCCACTGCTGGCCCTGTGCTGCTGACTGCTGAGGGCTGCGCAGAGAAGCTCCTAAGCAATCCTGGCCCAGGAGGTATCGATCGGAGCCTTCTGATTACAGCAGGAAAAGGTCGGGCAGAAAATGCCAATAATAGGGCAAAACCTGGCAGCAAATTAAAGTGTCCCCATCACCATGGCTCCACCTCCCACCAGCTGGAAGAGCAATGGGAAGCAGAGCATCATGCAGAGAAAACATTATGGTGGTGTCTTCCTCTTCCTATTGCAAGTGTGTCCTGGACCAGCACCAGTCCTGCTCGCTGCTGTCCCTGCCCAGCTCAGGGCCTGCTCACTGAGGCACTTGCTGCAGGGCAGGGCAGCTTTGCACAGCCAGGGGCTGCTGCCAGCAGGCAGAAGCTGATGGGCAGAGCTCCTGACAAGGCCTGGGGGACAGAAAGGCTCTGCCTGCCACTTGCTGCTCTGCACACCCAGGGCACTGCCACAGCTTGTGGGGCAGGAAGGCAGAGGTGGCAGCTGTGGGGAGGAGCAGCCAGGAGAGGTGACCCTCAGCTGCCCACCAAGGGATGGCATCTTGAGGAGCAAGCTGAGGGATCCCCAGGGTCCAGCCTCTTCTTCCCTGGCTGCTGTGCCTGGACAACTCTGTCCCTTCTGCCTTCCATCCCACTCCCTGTGTGCTTGAATTCAGTTCCAGAATCCATCTCCTGAATCTGTTCCCCTCTGGTGCTGAGACCAGTCTGGGACTTGCCCAGTGGCTGCCCCCAGCATCAGTGGTGCCATCCTTGCCATCAGGGGTTGAGTTCCACACTGGTTTGTGTCTCTGTGTCTCTACCCGATGGCCTTGTTCTTCTCTCCATCCCAGCTGGGTTATTTCTTTCCCATCCTATCAGTCTCACTTCCTTCTTCCTTTTCCCTACCCTCTGGGTAGGCAGAGGGGTTCCTGGAGAGCCTCTGGCACTGCTCTGGTGGCCAGCCCTGGCCTGAGCTTTGACAGGAGGCAAACCAAGGACTCAGTTTCAAAGAGCTAAAAGTGAAACCAGGGCTTTGCTCTTCTCTGTTGCTGCCAAGAGAGAAGTTCAGAAAGAGAAACTGGCATCAAATTCAGAGCCCTCCAGGGGCACCCCCTGGCAGACAAGGGTCTGGATGCTGCCTGCCAACCACCACTCACCTCTAGCAGCTTTGTAGCCTGGGTGAAAAATAAAAGTGGTGAGGAAGACCAATAAGAGATCTCACATAAAACATACAAAAGGGAGCAAATCAATAGCAATAAACTGCTTTGGTTGGTGATTAATTAATAGCAATTAATTTTGAAAAGCAGGGGATATTGACTTAAATTGACAGAGGGCCTCACCTTTGAGCAAGGCAGAGAAAATGTCTTTAAAAGGCAGTGATTAAGTTGTAGAAAGTAATAAAAGGGAGACACTGCCTGCAGGAGGAGTTGAGCCCAGCTTGGGAGTGATGTCAGGACAGCCTCTAATTAGGCATTGGAGCTTGATAAGGTAAACTGATTAGCTTGGCTCTGCCAGGTGGGAGTTAGTCATCTTGCTTCTCAGTGTGCCCTGGGTACCATGAGGGACAAATTCCTGCAGGCTCTCAAAGAGACTGCTGCAAGCTTTGCAAGCTTGAGGTGCCACAGCAGGGAAGGCTCCATGCTCACCTCTCCTGAGCTCACAGGAGGTTTGAAACCTCCTTAGCCAGCAGCCAGGCAGCCTCTAGATTTAACCATTTCACCAAAGCCCTGTTGCTGGGATAAGGATTTACAGAATTCCAGATTCCCAGCAGGGTGGGGTTGGAAGGAACCTCTGGAGCTCAGCCAGTCCAAGCCCTGCTCCAGCAGGGCACCCACAGCAGCTTGCCCAGCAGCACAATGCCCAGGGGGGTTGGAAGCTCTCCACACAAGGACACTCCACAGCCTCTCTGGGCAGCCTGCTCCAGGCCTCCACCACCCTCACAACAAACAACTTTCTCCTCCTGCTCAGGTGGCACCTCCTGGGTTCCACTTTGTGCCCATTGCCCCTTGTGCTGTCCCTGGGCACCACTGACAAGAGCCTGGCCCCAGCCTCTTGCCTCCCACAGCTCCTTTAGCTGTTGCTGAGCATCACTCAGCTGCCCTCTGGGGCTGTTCTTCTGCAGGCTCTCAGCAGAGTCTGCAGAGGAGGAGGTGGCTGAGTGAAATGAAGACATTTTGGTTGGTGGTGATTGAGGAAGGATCCCATGGCACACTCGGATTGCTCCCTTCAGGCTGTGAAGCTGAGGACAGCTCTGTCTGTGATCCCCATGGAGCAAACGATGGAGTCTGAAGAACCTCAGCTGACCTTCTGGAAAGGGAAAGAAAATTGTTATGGGAAAGGAGGAAAAAAACAACCAAACAACCCACCCTGAGTGGTTCTATTGTTACTAACTGGCAGCACTCTCAAGTTCCCAACTGCTGACCTATTTCAAGCTCATTTTCCCTTGGAGTTTTTCAGTTTGGGCAAATCTCACTTGAGAGGAGCACCCTTGGGTCAACCCCTGGCCAGTGGTGGTGTTCATGGGCATAAACAAGCCCTCAGCTTCCACTCCCCAGTGAAGACAGTTGCAGAAGGCACATCCAGAGCCTGATAGGTCTCTGGGAAAGCAGGGCAAACTGGTGGGATCCACAGCCCCTGGCTGCAGAAGCTCTCTAGGGAGCAGCAGCTGGGAAGGCACAGAGGTGAAGGAAACCTGCTCCTGGCTGCTTGGGCAGAGAAGGGAGAAAGCCCAGGGCAGGGATTGTCCCCCTGAACTCAGCACTGGAGAGGCTGCACCTCGAATCCTGGGGTCAGTTCTGGGCCCTCACTCCAAGGAGGACATTGAGGGGCTGGAACAGGTGCAGAGAAGTGCAATGAAGCTGGGGAAGGGTCTGGAGAACAGGACTGGGGAGGAGCAGCTGAGGGAGCTGGGGGTGTGCAGTGTGGGGAAGAGGAGGCTGAGGGAAGACCTTCTGGCTCTCTGCAGCTCCCTGAAAGGAAGGTGGAGCCAGGTGGGGTTGGGCTCTTCTCCCATGGACAAGTCATAGGATGAGACGAAGTGGCCTCAGATTGCAACCAGGGGAGGATTAGGTTGGGCATGAGGTTCCCCAAAAGGGTTGCCGAGGCCTGAGCCTGGATGGTGTCTGCTCTCCCACGCTGAGCTCTCTGCCAGGCTGTCCACCAGCTCCTGTTGATGGGACACCTCTGTAGATGGGACACTCCTGTAGATGGGACATCCCTGCTGAAGAGTCATTCCTGTTGGATGTCTCTGCTGACTGGACAACCTTGTTGCTTGGACATCTCTGTAGATCAGCCCCTCCTGTTGATGGGACGCTCCTGTTGGTAGGACCCCTCTGCTGATTGGACAACCTTTTAGATGGCCCATTGATGGGACCCCCTTATTGATGAGCCAGCCCATTGTTGGGACACCCATACTGACACCAGCTCAAGGAGAGGGCTGCCTTGCTTCCACACGCCTTGGCTGCTGTGACCCTTCCTTCCAGATGAACTCTGCTGCCTGCCATGAACTCCCAGGAACTTTTGATGGCAAACTCTGTGCTTTTGGGTCCAGATTTGCAGCAAAGGGAGTTTGCTGCAAAGGTTTCACTGGCTGTAGCACGCAGGTTATTGCGTGGCTAAGCCCAAGATAGGAACCATATGTGTGGGTATTATTGCCTGCAGAAGGTAAATTCCACCAGTGACCATGGAAATGTTTACCCCTCCAGCTTGTGATGAAAAACTGAGCCATAATTATGGGTTTGCAGAAGTGTGAGGACAATATCAGCACAGCACATGCAAAATAAAGTCCTAACTCCCACTGCTAAAGCTCCCAGTCAAAGTGCATCTTGGCAATACAGGGACACCTCACTTCATAAAGCTGATCCCACATGTCCAGAAATCCTCCTTTGTATATAAATATATTTGATTTAACTCATGCAAAGAATTTCATAAACTCATATTTGCTGTCCCAAAGGCATCTGAGAGCACACGTGTGAGGGGAGAGAGAGAGAATGCTCCTCAGAAAGGGATAAGATCCTGGAACCCCAGCAGGGAGAGGTTGGAAGGGACCTCTGGAGCTCAGCCAGTCCAGCCCACCCCACCTTGCTCCAGCAGGGCACCCACAGCAGCTTGCCCATCAGCACAATGCCCAGGGGGGATTGTGCATCCTCCACACAAGGACACTGCACGACCTCTCTGGGCAGCCTGCTGCAGGACTCTGATGTTAGACTCAGTCAAAGAGAGGAGGGAGATGGGCAAATGTCTAGAGAGCAAAGACTGCAGCATTAAGTCTTTGAGGGGAGACTGCTGGGGCTGTTCAGTTTGGGGAGGAGAAGGCTCCCAGGTGACCTTATTGTGGCCTTGCAGGATCTGAAGGGGGCTACAAGAAAGCTGAGGAGGGACTGTCCTGCTCTGTATTGTTCTGCTCTGGCAGGGGGGTTGGACTCAATGATCTCCTTGGGTCCCTTCCAACCCCTAACATCCTGTGAGCCTGTGACTTTTGAGGCTGTCAGGGAGTGATAGGACTGGGGGAAATGAAACTAAGCTGGAAATGGGGAGAGTTAGCTTGGAGCTTAGGGACAAGTTCCTCAGCATGAGGGTGGTGAGAGCCTGGCAGGGGTTGCCCAGGGAGGTGGTGGAAGCCTCATCCCTGGAGGTGTTTAAGGCCAGGCTGGATGAGGCTGTGTGCAGCCTGCTCTGGTGTGAGGTGTCCCTGGGCATGGCAGGGGGGTTGGAGCTGGATGGTCCTTGTGGTCCCTTCCAACCCTGACTGATTCTATGTTTCTATGATTCCATGGTTCTATGATTCCATAATTCTATCATTCTGATGCCACAATTCTGTGATTCTCTAATTCTATGATTCCATGGTTCTAAGATTCCATGATTCTGTGCTTCTATGGTGCCATGGTTCTAAGATTCCATGATACTGTGATTCTATGACTCTGGGGCTCTATGATTCCATGACTCTGTGGTTCTCTGATTCCATAGTTCTGTGGTGCTATGATTCCTTGATTCTGTGACCCACTCCAGCACCCCAGTGCCTCTCTTGGGGCGAGGGGCCCAAGGCTGAACCCAGAGTTGGAGGTGTGTATCTTACAGCCACATGGGAAGTGCATTTCCCTAAAGAGAAGCTCACAGCTGCTGACCATGCCTGGGTGGCAGAGGCTGTCACATCTTCAGCAAGGAGAAGCAGATTCCTGCCAGAGCCTGGAATATTCACAGAGACTTTGGAGTCATAGAATAGAATCATAGAATCGTAGAATGGGTTAGGCTGGAAGGGACCTCAAGGATCATCCAGCTCCAACCCCCTGCCATAGGCAGGGACACCTCCCACTAGAACAGGTTGCTCAAGGCCTCATCCAGCCTGGTCCTGAACACCTCCAGGGAGGAAGCATCCACAACCTCCCTGGGCAACCTGTGCCAGTGTCTCACCACCCTCACTCCTACCTAACATCAAGTTTCAATCTCCCCTCTGCCACTCCAAACCCATTCCTCCTCCTCCTCCTCTCATTACCAGACCTTGTCAATAGTCCCTCCCCAGCCCTCCTGGAGCCCCCTGCAGATCCTGCAAGGCCACTCCAAGCTCTCCTGGAAGCCTTCTCTTCTCCAGGCTGCACAGCCCCAACTCTCTCAGCCTGTCCTCACAGCAGAGCTGCTGCAGCCCTCTCAGCATCTTGGTGGCCCTAAGTCTGAGCTGATGGTGGAAGAACATCTGCACAAGAACCCAATCTCATTGTGCAGGCAAAGCTGCAAAGCTGCTCCATCTCCCCTGGTGTGCTGCAAATGGGGGGCTGGGGGTGGGCAAAAAAGAGGAGAGAGGGAGGGAGAGAGGGAGAGAAGGAGGGAGGAAGGGAAGGAGGGAGGAAGGAAAGGAGGGAGGAAGGGAAAGAGGGAGGAAGGGAAGGAGAGAGGGAGAGAGGAAGGGAAGGAGGGAGAGAGGGAGAGAGGAAGGGAAGGAAGGAGGAAGGGAGGGAGGGAGAGAGGGAGGGGGCTGCTAAAGCTTTTTTTTGGCTGCCATCTCATGTTTCAAGGTGGTTTGTTTTTTTTTTTTTAAGTACTGTATAAAGGCTGAGATTTATTTGCTAAGATGTTTCATTAATGGCTGTGGCAGGCAGCTGGGGCTGGGGTTTGACACACAATAAAATCCATGTCAGGAATATTAAAGATAGCGCCGAAGATAACTGCGAATTTACATTCAAACAGGCTCCTTGACAAAGCCGCTGCAACAGGCTCCTAATCAGGTCTGGGGACCCAGGCTGCCCTCTCTTTAAACCCCTGCTCTCGAAAAGGAGCTCGGAATTGGCGATGATGACACATTAAAAGCCGCTCGCCGCGGGCCGGATCGATGCGGATCGATATCTGGCCGGGCACCATAAATCAGCCTGCCTGCCGCCCCCCCCCCGCCCGCCCCTGCTCCCTCCCATTGCCCCTGCCCGCTCCTTGCTGAACATATTTAAATTCTCTTGTAACAAATTAATTCCAACATTTTCCCTTGATTGAATTAGGGGGGCAAGTGTTGGAGCTGTCACAAGTGTTTCACCGCTTCGGGGAGACAAATTGCTCGTCTGGACACGGGTAACAAGCCAAAGTGTTGAGTCCCTGATAATCTTGCCACTAATTCTCCATTACAGCAAAATGAAGCCATAAATCACGCTGACAGCTGATCGATGCAAACATTGTTTCCTCCGTGATTGCCAAGGCTCCCCCCGGACTTCACTGTCCGCTTACAATTCCCCCAAATTACTCCCCGGGCAGCCTCCCTGGGAGTTGTCCCTGAGCCTCTGCCCCAAAGAGCTCCTCCTTGCAGAAGTAACCATCTCATTCCAGGGCTCCCCGAACATCAAAATGCCTCATTTAGCTACGGGGCCAGGTAATCTTTGGGAGCTAAGAAGCCTTTTGCCTGCAATCATTCTTCTCTCCCCTCCATCCCCCCACCCTCTCCTCCTTCCCTGCCCCTCCAAAAAAAAAAGGTAGTATTAAATGTTGAGCCTCCTTTTTTCAGCCAATATCCTGGTGGGGGATGGAACCAGGGCGGGCTCCAGCCCTGTCGCTGCCTCCTAACTAACCAGAGGCAACTTGGATGAAATTCCCTGACCCTTTATCGAGCTCTGCTAATGTCTTCTTAAAAAAAAAATATAAAGGTGGGGGGGGGAAAGAAATTAAACCACCCTGGGGCTTGCCCTGGGGCTGCTCTCCCTGCACATTTAATTCCAGGAGAGATGTATTAAGTAGTTCGGTGTGGAAGTAATTCCCAGGCTGAGCTGGCTGTGCCCACTGCCCGCCTGCGTGGTGCTGTGGTGTTCATGGCTCTGAGCAGCACCCAGCCAGCCCAGGAACCTGGGAATCTGGGAATCACAGAGTCATGGAATCATAGAGTCATGGCATCATGGAATCATGGAATCATGGAATCACAGAATCAGGCAGGGCTGGAAGGCACCACAAGGACCATCCAGTTCCAACCCCCCTGCCATGCCCAGGGACACCTTACACCAGAGCAGGCTGCCCACAGCCTCAGCCAGCCTGGCCTTAAACACCTCCAGGGATCAGGCTTCCACCACCTTCCTGGGCATCTTCTGCCAGGCTCTCACCATCCTCGTGATGAAGAACTTCTTCCTAACATCCAGTCTGAATCTACCTCCTTCTAGCTCAGGGCTGGAAGGGACCTCCAAAGGTCTCCCAGTCCAACCTCCCCTGCACTCAGCCGGGACATCCTCCGCTAGAACAGCTTGCTCAGAGCTCTGTCCAGCCTCACCTTGAAGATCTCCAGGGTTAGGGCTGCAACCACCTCCCTGGGCAACCTGCTACAATGTTCCAGCAGCCTCCCAGTGCAGAACTTGTTCCTCACATCCAATCTCAATCTGTTCCACTCCAGTTTAAAGCCATCACCCCTGGTCCTGTCACTGCAGACCCTTCCCATGCAACAAACTGTGGGCACAGATGAGGGAATGTAAGAAGCAGGATAAAACTCTTGTGGAAGTGGCTCCAGGGAAGATGTTGGTTTGCTGCACTGGAGATTTTCCTCACATGTGGCTCTTCATGCCCAGAAAGGTGCCTTCCAACCCCTAAAATCCTGTGAGCCTGTGATCCAGTGCCAGAGCTCAGGGACTCAAAGTCCACCAGGTGTGTGTCAGATGTCACTACCAAGATGTCCCTGTGCCCACCACAGCCTGGTGAGAGGGGGGACAAGAAGCATGCTCCAACAAGATCCCTGCCAGGAGACCACAGAAGAGTTCAGAACACTAAGGCTGCAGAGCAGGAGTCTTTCAGTTATGCAGCTGCCCGGTGTTGTCAGCTCCAAAAGCCATTGTCAGGAGCAGGAAGGGGAAAGCTTTCCACAGGCAAAGGAGGGCAAGTCAGGGAAGAGCAGCAAGTGGGTGACAACCCTGCATGTTCAGATCAAAGATCCAATGCTCCACCACGTCAGCATCTCAGCCTCTCCCTTCCACATCAGCACTCAAACCTCACCCAACCTCTGTTGAAAGGAATGAGGTGGAGGTGGTTTGCAGTCAGCTGCACACAGGAAGAGCCTCTCCCAAGAAGGAAGGGGTACCAGTCACAAACTTGAGCATCTGAAGATCCACCTCTACATGAGGGGGAACTTCTGTCATTTAAGGGTGGTGCAGCCCTGGAGCAGGCTGCCCAGACTGGTGGTGGTGGAGCCTCCATCTCTGCAGACGTCCCACGCACCTGCACGTGTTCCTGTGGGACCTTCTCTAGGTGACCCTGCCTTGGCAGGCAGGTTGGACTGGATGACTTCCAGAGGTCCCTTCCAACCCCTGCCATGCTGTGATTCTGTGATCCCAGGCTCACTTCTGCTGATGCTGGTCGCTGTCAGATGCTCTCCAGGAGCTGCTCTTCGTGCAGACAAGCCCCAGATTCTAGGGGCCAGCGCCAGCCCAAGATGCATCCCTCAGCTTGGCCAGGACTGTCTGTCCTAGAGAAGGAGCTTCTTGTGAAGCCTTGGCAGGAAGGTTGGGCTGGGCAATCTCCAGAGGTCACTTCCAACCCCTACCATTCTGGGATTCATCCCCAAAATGCCTACAGCCCCCAGCTCTGCCCCTACACGACCCTGCCACGGATCCAGAGAGTTCATCACAGTATTGGATGAGAAGGGGAAAACGGCTCAAAGGCATCCATCAATGTCCTTCTCCAAGTGGTCCCCCACCCATCACAAGTTGAGATCAATGAGGGGTCGTTAGGTAGGAGGGAGAGAAGCTGGAGGTGAGCAGAGGCAGCTGAAGGCAGAGCAAACCCCGGTGCTGGCTGCGATATGAGGGAGAACGGTTAAGGACAGCTGGAAAACCACCCCAGAGAGCCACTTCTGCACCATGCCTTTATGTGAGACTTTGTTGTGCTCCAAGCTGGGCTTTGGAAAGGCTGATTCTAATTGAAATACACTTAAATTGAGTCCCACTTAATTGAGACTAATTGAAATCCCACCACTATTGCCAGAGCAGTAAATGAAAATGAGGGGAGGAAAAAACAAGACCAGAAAGGAAGGTCCTGTGGCTGCTGCTGAGCTTCAGCTTGCTTTGCTCTGGCAATAAAAAGAGGGTTGGGGTTGCGGGGAGGATTCTTCTTCCTGTCTGCAGGAATTTGGGTGGAATGATTCATTTCCAGATGCTGTTTAAGGGGAGGGAAAGAGAAAAACAACCCCCAAACAAACAGCAAAGTGTTATTTTAGAGAGAAACAGCCCCAAGAAGCCCTTCAGATGTGCTCTCCGCTGCGCCGCATGGAAACCTGATTTACAGCTGCTGAAGCAGTTAAGAAATCCCCCCCCCCGAAATCACTTCACTCATTAGTTTATTGCCTGATTAACAGCAGAGCAACTGATTGGGAGCCAAAACTTTTGGTTGGGTTTGTTCCACCCAAACCTCCCCCCCCCAAACAAAAACAAACCCAAACTCCAAATAATAGCCTTTTGTAGGAGCCTTTCCCTGCTTGCTCAATTAAGGGGTTTGGAGGCGAAGCAAACACAAAACCCTTCAACAAATCTCTTCCCTTCCCAGAAATGACACACTGTGGGTCCTCTGTTATTGTTGGGTTTGATGTTTCTGCCTCTAAGGAGGTCAGCAATATGGAAACATAAAGGCCAATTTAATTTGTGCATCTGTGGCTGCCAAGTATTTTAATTCCGACAGCTGTGACTGAAGAGTTAATATTTTACTTGTCAGAACCCAAAAGCGGCCCAGTGAATCACTCTAATTCTCATTAAGAGGCTTCCCCCCCAGTAGCACCCTAATTCAAAGTAATGAAAGTGGAGACTGAGTGCCATTCTAATGCCAGTTGAGACCTATCTTTTAATATTTCCCCGGTGATGGATTAGGGATCGGGGAAATTCATCTCGGATCATAGAGCCTAATTTAATAAGGGATCATTCCGAGAGTATTGCATTTTATAATCATGTCATTTAATGTGTCCTCTTCCATTTTTACTGTCCCATACGTCTGCCTGCACCACGGGGCCACCAGAGGAACTTTTAAAGCACCAGCACCGCCTTGGCGGTAGTGCTTGCTGGTTTGTGTCTCAGTCAGGGCTCTGCTGCCGGCCGCCAGGCTTGCGCGGGAGGTGGTCGGTGAGGGAGGCGCAGGAGATGTGGAGCGGTGCAGAGGCGTAGGGGCAGAGAATGGTAGGCTCGGAGAATCGTGGACTCACTCCTGGAATCGTGGACTCAGGGAGTCGTGGACTCAGGGAATCATGGACTCAGGGAATCACAGACTCATAGACTCAGAATCATGGACTCATGGAATCAGGGACTCAGGGAATCATGGACTCATGGACTCATGGACTCACACACTCGGAGTCTTAGACTCACGGAATCATGGACTCACGGAATCACAGACTCATAGACTCAGAATCATGGACTCATGGAATCAGGGACTCAGGGAATCATGGACTCATGGACTCATGGAATCACAGACTCATAGACTCATAGACTCAGAATCATGGACTCAGGGAATCATGGACTTGTGGAATCATAGACTCATGGAAGCATGGACTCACGGAATCACAGACTCATAGACTCAGAATCATGGACTCAGGGAATCATGGACTTGTGGAATCATAGACTCATAAAATCATAGACTCAGAATCTGACAGCCTAAAATGTCCCTCCCCAGCTTTCTTGTAGCTCACTTCAGATCCTGAAAAGCCAAAATAAGGTCACCTGGGAGCCTTCTCCTCTGGGAGTCAGAGATTGGTCTCTATCTCCTCAGCTACTTAGACTCACAGAACCACAGAATGGTTTAGGTTGGAAAGGACCTCAAAGCTCAGCCAGTTCCAACCCCCCTGCCATAGGCAGGGACACCTCCCACTAGCACAGGTCACTCAAGGCCTCATCCAGCTTGACCTTGAACACCTCCAGGGAGGGAGCATCCACAACCTACTTCAGCAGCAATAAGTCAAGGAGCAAAGGCTACAAACTGGAATAGAGGAGGTTCCACCTCAACAGCAGGAGAAACTTCTGTACAGTGAGGGTACCAGAGCCCTGGACCAGGCTGCCAAGGAGGGTTGTGGAGTCTCCCACTCTGGAGGTATTCAGACCTGCCTGGATGTGTTCCTGTGTGATCTGCTCTGGCAGGGGGGGTGGACCAGATGAGCTTTTGGGGTCCCTTCCAGCCCCTGACATTCTATGATTCTATGATTCTGTAGCCCAAAACGTTTGGTTTCTGCCTATGTCTTAGCACATTGCTCTCAAAACTTCCTTCTTTTGAGGGACCATCAGAAGTTCTCTCTCCAGCAAGAAGACATCCACATCCAGCATCTGGAAGCCCTTTAGGGACTCATCTGGTTTGCAAAGAGAAAATTGTATTTATGGCTGGTTTAAATCACCAAAAGGAAGGGGGGGAAGGGGTGGGAAAGGGAGTCTGGTTGTATCTGCAGTAATTAGAGGTGACTCGTTTATATTAGAGACTGAGAAGCGCAGCAAGAACTCGAATGAGCAGGGGCTGAGCTGTGCTTTAGAGAAGGTTGCCTCTGTCAGTCACCTTTCTCAATCCTCACCTCTTGGGTTTGCTTTCCCACAGCACCTTGGTTGGAAATAAAGGTCATAAAAGGGGGTGGCAAAGTGTTGGCAGAGGACACAGAGGGTGGCCAGGGGCACCTCTGCTTTTGTGCTTTCATAGCATCATAGAAACAAGCAGGTTGGAAGAGAGCTCCAAGCTCAGCCAGCCCAACCTAGCACCCAGCCCTGCCCAACCAACCAGACCATGGCACTAAGTGCCCCAGCCAGGCTTGGCTTCAACACCTCCAG
>WAAF01001370.1:152227-222802 GCA_013400475.1 Tricholaema leucomelas
ACATCTCTCTGCAATGGAGGAGCCCAGAACTGGACACAGCACTCAAAGTTGTAATGGATCCTTGAGCATTGTTCCTTTCCTTACCTGTGCCATTCACGGCTCAAGTAACTAAGGTCAGGGTGCTGGTGTGGTCAGCACACCTGGGGGTGCTTAGCTAACCAGGCAATGTGGCACTCTGGGACAAGGTCTGGTGCTCATGGAGATGCTGGGTGGCCAAGGTTGGACTTGCTGACCATAGAGGTCTTTTCCAGCCTCAATGATTCTATGGGGAAGTGAAACTGGCCTCAACCTCACTGTGTCTCTAAGTGGTTAAATTGGTCCGAGTCCAGCTCGCTAAGCTGCTAATGACAAACCCAACCAGAAGGAGGTATAAATAGCCCCATCTCAGTGGGAAAAACTGGCAACAGCTCCAAAAAGGGTCTTAGATACAAGAAGGAAGCATCATCAGAGAGCTCAGTGTCTGCCAAAGAACATAAATAACAGCATGTTTCCAAACTTAGTCATTTCTTGCTTTGCCTTTCTTCCTTCATTTCCCTCTTGCTGCTGCCTTTTTCCCATCCACAACTCCATCCCTCTGTGCCTGTCCCTCACCCACAGTTCCATCCCCTCTATGCCTGCCCCTCACCCACATTTCCATCCCTCTATGCCTGCCCCTCATCCACAACTCCATCCCTCTATGCCTGCCCCTCACCCACAACTCCTTCCCTCTATGCCTGTCCCCAGAGGGGAGGTTCTTCAGCCCTCTGAGCATCTTGGTGGCCTCCTCTGGACCCACTCCAGCAGTTCCAGGTCCTTCTTGCATTTTCATTGGCACTCAGGTGTAGATGTAGTGCTAAGGGACGTGGTGGTTAGGTAATGGTTGGACTCAATGATCTTCAAGCTCCTCTCCATCCAAAACAACTCCGTGATTCTGCTCCTGTGTGGATGCTGCAGCCACAGCAGGCTGCTCCCTTCCAGTGTGTCACATAGTGGCACAGCTCCTGCTTTTCCTTTGTTCCCTCTAACTGAATCAGAATTCAGTTTGAATCTAGAAATCCACTATGAGAATTTGATAGTCAATACTTAGGATAATATCATTGTGCATGGAAGTCTTCAGGCATTTCTCTCCAGCTGTCTGGGCAGGTATAAATCAGTCCCGGGGCAGGAAGCAAAGAAAAGAAACAACCAACCTCAAGCTGCCAGAGCAAATCTTCTTTATTGCAGCACAAAACTGCTTTTCAACAAATAAAACAGCCTGTTTGTGGTCAAGGACTGCCACAGAGCTGCCTCTCTGCTGCAGCGTTCGCAGGCAGCAGGCACAGGACAAGACAAACACCCAGTGAGGAATGCTGTGAAGATCAAGCCAGTGTGGCATAAAAAACAGTGTCAAGAGTTGGCTCTGGTCTCATAAAACCAACATCAGCTAAAACCCTGCCAGCTAGAAGTGTGGCCAGCAGGGCCAGGGAGGTGATTGTCCCCCTCTGCTCTGCTCGGCTGAGACCCCACCTGGAGTACTGCATCCAGTTCCGGAGCCTCCATCACAAGAGGGATGTGGAGGTGCTGGAGTGTGTCCAGGCAGGGCCATGAGGATGCTCAGAGAGCTGCAGCAGCTCTGCTGTGAGCACAGACTGAAAGAGTTGGGGCTGTGCAGGCTGGAGCAGAGGAGGTCTCTTCCAACCTGCACCATTCTATGATTCTCAGTAGCTGAGGAGATAGAAACCAATCTCTGACTTTCTGAGGAGGAGGCTCCCAGGTGACCTTCTTGTGGCCTTCCAGGATCTGAAGGGGGTCTACAAAAAAGCTGGGGAAGGACTTTTCAGGATATCAGGGAGTGAGTGGACAAGGGGGAACGGAGCAAAGCTAGAGGCCTGGAGCAGGCTGCCCAGAGAAGTTGTGGAGTGTCCTTGTGTGGAGAGCTTCCAACCCCTCCACAGCGTTGTGCTGCTGGGCAAGCTGCTGTGGGTGCCCTGCTGGAGCAGGGAGTTGGGCAGGATGAGCTCCAGAGGTCCCTTCCAACCACCACCCTGCAGGGACTCTGGGATTCCTTATAAACCTCCTGGCTTGCCCCCAAGTGATGAGTCAGGACTCTGCAGAAGGCCCCTGGGTGTGGGCACAGCTCTTGTTGAACACAGGGATGCTCTCTGCACTCCTCCACGAGCAGGAGAGGAGCTGGATGAGGCAGGCTGAGACGCCAGCACGCAGCCAGCTCTGCGTGCCCTCAGCCTGCCAGCAAGAAGCTGCTCCAGTGCTGGGCTTTAGATCACAACACATCCTCCCAGCTGGAAGCCCCCTTGAAATGGGTTTGCACAGAATCTGTTTGCTTGCCCTGCACTTTGAGTGCAAAATAAAGACATTGAGCACTGACTAAGTCAAGAATGTTTTCCCCTCTGAAAACCAAATTCCAGCCTACAAAGGCAGCATGGGCTGCGAGGCGCCGGAGCCAAAGGCGCTCTCTGATTGTTTGGCTGTGGAGCTGCAAGCAAAGACACCCAGGGAGAAGTTCTCACAGCTCCCAGGCTGAGTTTCAGATGTACACTGGGATTCAGCTGCTCTCTGAGACAAAGAAGTGTCGATGGGTTTGGGTCTGCATGTGAAGGAACTGTGAAGAGTTTGGGTTGGGTACTGAGTGGCTGCACTGAGAACATGGCCACAAGTTGGTGGTGCAATCTAAACATTCTCTGAGCTGATGTCCTGCTCTGAGCTGGACCAGCACCAGTCCTGCTCACTGCCACCCCTGCCCAGCTCAGGGCCTGCAGGCAGAAGCTGATGGGCAGAGCTCCTGACAAGGCCTGGGGGGCAGAAAGGCTCTGCCTGGCACTTGCTGCTCTGCACACCAAGGGCACTGCCACAGCCTGTGGGGCAGGAAGGCAGAGGTGGCAGCTGTGGGGAGGAGCAGCCAGGACAGGTGACCCTCAGCTGCCCACCAAGGGATTGCAGGCCATGGGTGGCATCTTGAGGAGCAAGCTGAGGGATTCCCAAGGCCCAGGCTCTTCTTCCCTGGCTGCTGTGCCAGGACAACTCTGTCCCTTCTGCCTTCCATCCCCCTCCCCGTGTGCCTGAATTCAGTTCCAGAATCCATCTCCTGAATCTGTTCCCCTCTGCTGCTGAGACCATTCTGGGACTTGCCCAGTGGCTGCCCCCAGCATCAGTGGTGCCATCCTTGCCATCAGGGGTTGGGTTCCACACTGGTTTATGTCTCTGTGTCTCTACCCCATGGCCTTGTTCTTCTCTCCATCCCAGCTGGGTTATTTCTTTCCCATCCTATCAGTCTCTCTTCCTTCTTCCCTTTGGGAAGCAGAGGGGTTCCTGGAGAGCCTCTGGCACTGCCCTGGTGGCCAGCCCTGGCCTGAGCCTTGGCAGTTGGGTCTCAGAAAGGAAGATTCTGCTGTGTGGAGCTCCACACTGTGCCTGCTGATCTTCACTGCAGAGCATGCTGGCTGCTGAGACTTCCCGTTTTACCCTGACCATTCCAATATGGTCCTGGTGTTGCAAAGGAGGGATGACAGCTGTAATTAAATGGTGGTTTGCATTAATTGTGTTTAAAGGAGAGCAGTTTGCTGATAGCCAGGATGAGATTGGCTCTCCACAGCTCTATCTGTGGTGGAGGGGAAAGAAAGATACTATGGAAAGCTTAATGGTCTTCTGTCCTCCCTTTCAGCACTGCTCACAGCCTGACCTGCAGGGAACCCAGCAGCCTGGTACCAAGAACCACTCTGCTCACAGAAGGAACAAGGCCAGAAGGATGTTTGGTGAGGAGGAGGAGGAGGGGGAGGAGGAGTAGGATGATCTCCATGTCCAGCAGTCCTTCCTTCTGCCTCCCAGGGAGCCTCCAGCTCCCCCAAAGAGGTTTTGGTTTGCCTGCCCCTGGGAATTATGGAGACAGTGTCCATTAATGGATGATGGATTAATGGAGAGAAGATAATTGAGTTTCCTGGGCCTGGGTCTTTCTGTAGGGACATAAATGTGCACCAGGTAATGCCATTTTGAGGGCCAAACTGTGGCTGTTCCCTTCCACCTGTGTTTTCTTCTGAGTTCACACCGTGCTTGGAGCTGATCCAGCCAGAGCGAGAGTCCTTTGTGTCTCTGTGCCCTAAATTTACTCTCCAGGCTCTTCTGGGTTGTTTAATTCAGGAAAACAAATTGAAGAGTGGGCAAAGTGTCCCGTGGGCACCCCCGTGCTGATTTGGCACCAATGCATCCAGTCCAGTCCCCCCCAACAGGCAGCTGGCAGAGCGGGAAATGCTCCTCTGGTGGTCTCCCATCGTCTCCCAGATTCTCTCTGGTGTCATATTCTGCTCCTCTCTGCTTCTCCCCTGCTTTCCCTGCAAGTCTGTCAGATGCTCAGAGCCACAGCACAGCATCCAGATCACTCCTCCGTGCCTGTCAGCATGCCACAAGGCTGCTCTCCACCCACACCTCCTAATCCCTGACTCATCCTGGATTCTGACTCCATTTAGGGAATGCTTCCACTGTTCTGGCCATCTTGGTAAACAACGAGGCTCGACTGGCTCCTGGTGCCCATCTGCAGCTGGTTACTGCAGCCACCACCTTTGGTACCACCAGACTTGGTGCTATTGCAGATTCACAGGTTGCACTGGGCTGGAAGGGACCAGCAAAGGGCATCTTGTCCAACCCTTCCTGCAGGCACAGGGACAGCTCCAGCCAGAGCAGGCTGCCCAGGGACACATCCACCCTGACCTTGAATGACTCCAGGAATGGACTTTCAAGCACAGCCCTGGGCAGCCTGTGCCAGTCTCTCACCACCCTCACTGTCTCACCTCCTCCTGAGGTCCAACCTAACTCTGCCCTGCTCCAGTTCCAAACCATTGTCCTCATCCTGTCCCCACAGGCCCTGCTGAACAGTCCCTCCCCAGCCTGCTTGCAGCTCCCCTGCAGACATTGAAACGCAGCCCTGAGGTCTCTCTGGAGCCTTCTCCAAGCTGAATAATCCCAATTCTCTCAGCCTGTCCCCAGGGGGGGGACTGTGTCCCCTTGTTCTGTCCCTGGCTGCCTGGCAGCAGAGCCCAACCCCACCTGGCTACAGCCTCCCTTCAGGGAGCTGCAGACAGCAATGAGCTCTGCCCTGAGCCTCCTCTTCTGCAGGCTACACACCCCCAGCTCCCACTCTGCCTGGCTGCTCTCAGCCACTCTGTCCCCAGCCTGTAGTGCTGCTTGGGGTTGTTGTGGCCAAAGTGTAGAACTTAGCCTATAACCTAGAGCCCTACTCTGCAAGATTCACCTTAAACCACATCCCCAAGCAGCACATCCAAACGACCCTTAAACACACCCAGGCTTGGTGTCCTCTCTCTCCATCTCTGCCCACACTGCTTTGGATGCAGCTCAGGCTGTCCCTCGGCCTTCTGTGCTGGCAGTGCCCACTGCTGGCTCCTGCCCAGCACTCCCAAGCCCTTCCCTGCAGGGCTGCTCTGAGTTTCACACAGGATCCACTCCTAGACACAAGGTTGCTGATGGAATTGACTCCCTTTTGCTGTTGCCTGGGTAATTAAGAGGCCAGCAGTGGTCTGTCTCTAAGAGGTGCCTGCAGTGTTATCCCTTTGCTTGGCTTTATGGACACCCAATGCCTCTCACGCTGCTACTTGGGATCACAAAGCAGCACCCCAAGGTTGGAGCTTCTCTGCAGGAGAAGCTGGAGCTGAATTTGAGAATTTCATGCAGCTTTAGTGTGAGCCTGTTCCAAATCCTGTCCACATTTGATGCCTGCCTTAGTGTCCCAGGGCAAGCTGTCAGCAGCGCTGAGTGCCGCAGTGGGCATTCGGTCTGGAATTGTCCCCCAGGAGTTCACTGACAAGAGCAAGGCTCCCACAGGAGCCAAGGGCCCCAGGCTGCCATTTGCTCCTCTCTTTCAAGCTGGAGCAGGTTGTGCTCCTCAATAGCTGCACTGAAGCAATCGAGGCAGAATGCAACTCGTGGCCCCTGCGGTTCTCAGCACAAACCTGGGTTTGTTCTCCATGTCCTTCTGGAAGTGAGGGGCTCCAAACTGAACCCAGGACTCAAGGTGTGGCCTCACCAATGCAGAGGAGGTGGGGGTGGTCACCTCTGGTCCTGCTGGTCACACTGCAGAGTGAAAAGACCTCTGCTGAGCCTCCTTTTGCTTCAGGCTGCACACTCCCAGCTCCCTCAGCTGCTCCTCACCAGCCCTGTTCTACAGACCCTTCCCCCAGCATAGTTCCCCTTCTCTGGGCCTGCTCCAGCACCTCAACATCCCAAAACTGAACTCAAGGTTCAGCCTCACCAGTTCCCAGACCAGAGGGCAAATCACTAACCCCCACCTGGCCCAGACTACCTCTCAAGGAGCTGTAGAGAGCAGTGAGGTCTCCCCTCAGCCTCCTTTTCTGCAGGCTGACCAACCCCAGCTCCTTCAGCTGCTCCTCACCAGACCTGTTCTCCACCTTTGCTGCCCTTCTCTGAACCTGCTCCAGCCTCTCAAGGTCCTTCTTGGAGTGAGGGGCCCGAAGTTAAATCCACTATTTGAGGTGCAGCCTCCCCAGTACCCATTGCCCCCGGGGGGACAATCCCTGCCCTGCTGCTGCTGGCCACACCAGTGCTGATCCAAGCCAGGATGCTGGTGCCCTTCTTGGCCACCTGGGCACACTCTGGCTCATCTTCACCTGCCTGTTGATCACCACGCCCAGGTCTTTCCCTGCTGGGTAGTTTCCAGCCACCCTGCCCCAAGCCTGGAGCACTGATGGGGTTGTTGTGACCCAGGTTCAGGACCTATCTGGTGGCCTGGGTGAGCCTGATCCCATTGCCCCGGGCACATGGAGATGAGCAGAGGAGCACACAGCAAACAGCACAAAAGCAGTTCCTGGCTGACCTTAATTTTCCTCCTCTCCCCAAAGCCAAGTGGGACACTTGTGAGAGAAGCCTGAAGGAATTTCAGAGGTATCCACACTCCCCGTAGCCCTGAGAGCCCATTAGTCACGGGGGTGCATCACATAGCCGAGCCTGACCCGGGACGTACCTCGGCTAGCAGCAGTCGCGGGGAAGCACAAAGGTTCTGCTGCTAACAGAAGGCTTCGTTCACCTCCCCGCGGGAGGAGAGCAGGGAGCTGACACTGTAAATGCTGCCCCTCCACTGCTGCAGGGAGCAGGCTCAGGGCAGATGTGGGGACCAGAAAGCTCGGAGGAAAAATTCCCAGGCGCTTCCCCACCCCGGGAAAATAAGTTCCTGATGAGGAGCACAAACGAGGCCATTAGAAATTAATCACAACTAATTACCTCTGAGCGCAGAACAATGCACAAACTGCAAGTGTTTATCTCCCCCTCAGAAACGTTCCTGTGGCTGAATTCCTTTCGGAATTGGTTCAGGATCCTTTACCTGGGTAGGAAGCATTGTCAAGCCTTGCTGTAATTAAACTGATTACACATGTAAAACGTGTTCAGCTGCTTCCTATTAGGGAGCGGCTTGGCAGCTGCACCAAACCAGGACGAAACCCACCAAGGGTCAGATCTGCTCCTGATGCACTCAGCGTAAAACACAGCTACTGCTCCTTACACCAGGCAAGGATCTGGCCTTTACAGCCAGCAAATGCTATCAGGGAGTCCTCTCCTGAGGCTTGGCACCACACATGTCCACAGTCTCAGCATGGAGGGGTTAGAAGGGACCTCTGGAGCTCAGCCACTCCAAGCCCTGCTCCAGCAGGGCACCCACAGCAGCTTGCCCAGCAGCACAATGCCCAGGGGGGGTTGGAAGCTCTCCACACAAGGACACTCCACAGCCTCTCTGGGCAGCCTGCTCCAGGCCTCCACCACCCTCACAACAAACAACTTTCTCCTCCTGCTCAGGTGGCACCTCCTGGGTTCCAGTTTGTGCCCATTGCCCCTTGTGCTGTCCCTGGGCACCACTGACAAGAGCCTGGCCCCAGCCTCTTGCCCCCAGCCTTTAGCTGTTGCTGAGCATTGCTCAGCTGCCCTCTGGGGCTGCTCTTCTGCAGGCTCTCAGCCCCAGGGCTCTCAGCCTTTGCTGCTCCCAGAGCTGCTCCAGGCCCCTCAGCAGCTCTGCAGCCTCCCCTGGGCTCTCTCCAGCACTTCCCTGTCCCTCTTGAGCTGGGGAGCCCAGAGCTGGCCCCAGGACTCCATCTGTGGCCTGGCTAGGGCAGAGCAGAAGGGGAGGAGAACCTCCCCTGATCCACAGGTTACACTCTTCTTCATGCAGCCCACCAGGACCCCATTGGCTTTCTTGGCCCCAAAGGCCACATTGCTGCCTCATGGTGACTTTGTTGTCCCCCAGTGCTCTCAGGTCTTTCTCTACAGAGCTGCTCTCCAGCAGGTCAATCCTTCACCTGTTACAGTGCACAGCTGCTCCTCCCCAGGTGCAGGACTCTGCACTTGCCCTGGCTGAACTTGATGAGACTGCACTCCCCCAGCTCTGCAGCCTCTCCAGGCCTGGCTGAATGGCAGCACAGCCTGACTGGGGGTCAGCCACTCCTCAGCAAACTGTCTGAGAGTCCAGCCCAGAGCCTACTTCACCCCTTCCTGCAGATGTTGCTGAAGATGTTGGACAAACCTAAACCACCAGACTCAGTTAATTCATTAGCCTGTTGCCCTTCTTGTCTTAGAGGTTTGGTAGGGAGGTCTTCCCCCGAGCAGAATTTCTGCTGCAGCCAACCAAGTCGATGGAAGCAGAGATAAAGCTCCCTGCACAGGGACAGCAGAGACATCTACATGTGGTTTCCATTGTCCTGCATTTAACCTCTCACAGATATTGTGAGGGGGGGAGAAGGAGAAGAGGAATACTTTATTTACCACTTCTTTCACAGAGGAGATGTTTACCTTCTTCCTAAAGATTCCCAGATGTCAGAACACTTCCCAGTGTAAATATTTCAGGAAGGAGAACCTGCATAATGCCCAAAGTACACACACTGAGTGGAGGAAGGAGGGGGGTAGGAGATGTCCATTTTGTGCTGGGCTGCAGGCAGGACCTTCATTTGCTGCAGATTATCAGCTGTGGTGAGAGCCAAGATTCCACTCCCTGCTCAGGGGACAGCTACAAGAGACCCACGAGTGTGTTGCTGCTGATGCTAACAGTTTGCCTGCTGCTGTCTAAAGGCTAAAGCACCTTCCATGACCTTTCAGCATGCTGAGAGGGGTTGGTTGCTTGCTGCCAGCCCTCACCTAGAAGTCTTTCAGTCACTTGCATTAAAATGCCCTCCAAAAAGAAAGTTGTTGTGGCTCTCTCTGGTTGCATTGTAGAATCAGAGACTGGTTTGGGTTGGAAGAGACCTTTAAAGGTCATCCAGTTCCAACCTCTTGCCACGGGCAGGGACACCTCCCACTAGAACAGGTTGCTCAGGGCCTCATACAGCTTAGCTTTGAACACCTCCAGGGAGGTTGTGGAGCACAGAAGCACCCAATGTGATCAAAGATCACATTGGGTGCTTCTGTGCTCCACAACCTCCCTGGGAAACCTGTGCCAGTGTCTCACCACCCTCAACCTGTGCCAGTGCCTCACCACCCTCATTGCAAAGAACCCTTTCCTAACATCCAGTTTCAATCCCCTCTCCACCAGTTTAAACCCTCCTCGAGCTTCAATCTGTTCCCTCTTGTGCTGCTTGTTCCTTTTCTCTACCATGCCCCCAAGAAAGAGGATGTTCCTTCTCTGGAGACTTTCAAGACCCATCTGAATGCAACCCTGTGTGACCTGCCCTAGGTGATCCTGCTTTAGCAGGAAGGGGATTGGACTGGATGATTTCTGGAGGTCCCTTCCAACCCCTTCCACCTCTGTGCCATGGTTCTGGGATGGGCAGTGAGGGTTCTGCTGATTTTTCCTTTAGAAAGGAAGTTTCTGCTAGGTCAGTAGAATGACTGCATCCTGAAATATTGCTCTGCACTCAGGCCAGGGAGATTCCTGGTGTGGAAAATGCAGAGAGTTCTCTTCAGTCACACCAACTTAATTGCCTGGAGAACACCTGCAGAGAGGACTGGTGGCTGCCCGTGTGGAGCCTGAGCAGTGGCAGCTTGCACTGCTGAGAACACTCCTTAGCTCCTCCATCACAACCAGAGGCAGTTGGAGCTTAAATACAGGAGAGGTTCCAAACAAGCACCATTTCATACAACAGAATCATAGAATCAGTCAGGGTTGGAAGGGACCACAAGGATCAGCCAGTTCCAACCCCTGCCATGCCCAGGGACACCCTACCCCAGAGCAGGCTGCCCACAGCCTCAGCCAGCCTGGCCTTAAACACCTCCAGCCATGGGGCCTCAACCACCTCCCTGGGCAACCCCTGCCAGGCTCTCACCACTCTCATGCTCAACAACTTCCTCCTCACATCCAGGCTGACTCTCCCCACCTCCAGCTTTGCTCCACTCCCCCCAGTCCTGTCATTCCCTGATATCCTGAAAAGTCCCTCCCCAGCTTTTTTGTGGCCCCCTTCAGATGCTGGAAGGCCACAAGAAGGTCACCTGGGAGCCTCCTCTGCTCCAGCCTGCACAGCCCCAACTCTTTCAGTCTGTGCTCACAGCAGAGCTGCTGCAGCCCTCTCAGCATCCTCCTGGCCCTGCTCTGGACACACTCCAGCACCTCCACAGCCCTCTTGTCATAGGGGCTCCAGAACCTCCCGTTCTTTGCAGAACTTGGTCACCCACAAAAGTGGTCCAAGGGCTGCAGCACCTCTGCTGTGAGTGCAGGCTGAGACAGTTGTGGTTCAGCCTGGAGAAGAAAAGGCTCCAGGAGAACTTCTGGCAGCCTTTGGGGACTTAAAAGGGCCAATCAAAAAGCTGGGGACAGACCTTTTGAGCAGAGCCTCTTGTGACAGGACAAGGGGTGATGGTTTGAACTGAAAGAGGCAGATTGAGAGTAGAAAGAAGGATAATTTGCTTTACACTGAGGGTTGGGGAGACCCTGGCCCAGATTGCTCAAAGAGGAAGGAGACCTACAGGAAGGCTGGGAAGGGACTATTGACAAGGTCTTGTCATGACAGGAGGAGGAGGAATGGGTTTAAACTGGCAGAGGAGAGATTCAAACTGGATGTTAGGAAGAAGTTCTTTCCAGTGAGGGTGGTGAGACACTGGCACAGGTTGCCCAGGAAGGTTGTGGAGCACAGAAGCACAGAATGTGATCAAAGAATTCAGTGATCCACAACCTCCCTGGAGATGCTCCAGGCCAGGCTGGATGAATCCTTGAGTGACCTGTTCTAGTGGGAGATGTCCCTGCCTGTGGCAGGGGGTTGGAACTGGCTGAGCTTTGAGGTCCCTCCCAACCTAACCCATTCTATGATTCTGTGCCCCTTGCCGTTGCAGGTCAGGTTGTTTGGGGCTGTCAGCAGCCTCCTCTAGCTGCAGATCTCCCTGCTGACTGCAGGTGGGTTGGGCTGGGTGACCTTGAAAGGTCCCTTCCAACACAAACCATTCTGTGATTCTATGATCTCAGAAACCACAAAACTGACAGAGATCTGCCTCCTTATTTTAAAGCCGTGTAGTGGATGACCTCCAGGGTGCACTTTGACCTGCTGTTACACCACAGACGAACGGGCTCAGAAAGCATGACAAAGTGAAAACTCAAGGGCAAAAGGGAGGGGGAACGGCAGCAGAATTGGACAAGTGTCAATATTGAGTGGGCAGGAGCTGGTACAGAGTCTCCTGTTACACAAAACACATCATTTACCGCCGGAGTGTTCAGTCGTGGCCCACCAGAAGGTCAGCTGCGCTCAGGAGGGTGTGCTGCTGGCGCTCAGGACCGTCAGCTGGGATGCCACAGAGGCTCAACTGCTCTCCTGCTGCTGCTGCTGTTCTGAGAGTTTAAGCCTGCTGGTTAGAATCTCTGCCTGGGATAAAACCGAGCTGCTAGGGAATGCTGTCAAACTTACTGCTTCTTCGGGGGTGCATTAGAAGGGCTGTGGTTAGTAGGTTAAGGGAGGTTCTTCCCTCTCTACCCTGCCCTGGTAGGTACATCTGAAGTATCATGTCCAGTTCTGGGCCACCTCAGTTCAAGGAGGACAGAGAACTGCTGGAGAGAGTCCAGCACAGAGCCACAAGGGTGATGAAGGGAGTGGAACACCTGCCTTATGAAGAAAGGCTGAGCGAGTTGAGGGTCTTTAATTTGGAGAGGAGGAGCCTGAGGAGTGACCTCATCAATGGTTATAAATGCTTAAAGGGTGAGTGGCAGGAGGCTGAGCCAGGCTCTGCCGGGTGATGCCAGTGCCAGCACAAGGGGCAATGGTGGAAGCTGAGGCAGAGGAAGGTTCATTCAAACATAAGGAGGAATTTTTTTCCTGTGAGGGTGACAGAGCTCTGGAACAGGCTGCCCAGGGTGGGGCTGTGGAGTCTTCCTCTCTGGAGATATTCAAGACCTGCCTGGAAGTGATCCAGTGTGATCTGCTCTGGGTGATCCTGCTCAGGCAGGGTTGGACTGGGTGATCTTCTGAAGTCTCTCCCAGCCCCCTGTCACTCTGTGATTCTGTGTTTGTACAGGGGGCTTAACGCAGCGCTGAGCAAAATCGGTGCTTGCTTGCGTTCTCCTTTGAAGAGCTGAAACTGGCGGCGGGAGCTAACACTCTGCTGGCGGCTGCCGGTGGCTGCCGGTGGCTGCCGGTGGCTGCCGGTGGTGCTGGTGGCTGCCGGTGGTGCTGGTGGCTGGTGTTTTCCCCGAGACATGTGTCTGCCATCGCGCTCTGCTGCTCACCTCACGCCGCGTCGCTGCGGAGAGCCAGCAGAAGGGGGAAGAACCTGCGGGAAGTTCCTGCCGCACGCACCCCACCGTCTCTACAAGGACACAAGCAGGCGTTTTTACTCCTTCCTACATGATTTATTTGATCTCTTCTCCTTAAAAAGAGGAAAACAAAGAAAAGAAAATCCTCTTCCCCAGGCCAGTACATCTCCATGCACTAAAAGCGCCTCTCCAGCAAGCCTGTACCGCATGTGCTCGGGCTGGCTCAGCGGCACAGCCAGCGTTAAAGGGCGCAGAACCTGCAGGTTTTCCTAGAGATCCAGACCCTCGAAGAAATAAACCAGGAACAGCAGAGTTCTGGCCGACTTCTGCCGGCCTGTAGACTTATTAGGTATGCCAATCCAAGACAACCAAGCATGCAGCCATTCCCGTCCCGAAACATGCCGCTAGGATATGTCATTTTAATCACAGCTGCTCTAACGAAGGCGCAGCTCCCTTACCCCGCGCAATCCGCCTCTCCCTCTTCCGATGAAAGCACATTTTTCATGTTATGTGGGTTTTTTCTCCCCCCCCCCCCCCCCCCCATTACAATCATCCTGAAGACAGGCACGCCAATAGCCGAGCATATTGCAGAGCTCGGAGAGCGGCGCCGCACGTATCCATCACCATTTACATCAATAACCTGGACGAGGCTCCCCGGCAGCTCCATTTAAAAGTAGTTGTCTCTTCAAGGAGAGCGGGGCCGACGTGACAAGTTTATTTGGAGAGCATTCAAGGTCGCGCCTGGGATGTGAGCCGTGGGGTCGCAGTGTCCGGGGGGCTGCAGTATGAGCTGCTCGCCCACGTGTTAATTAACTTCTTTATTGGGGGATCAATCGACACCGCTCTTTGCTTTATTGACTTTATAATTAGCAGTATCTTACTTTTCCTTGGATAAAGCTGTTCTGCCTAACGTGAAATCTATCATTTCCCGCCCGTTATTAGCTGGTTCCGCACCACAAAGCCGTCGCTGGGAGGGCTCCTTCCTGAGCGGGAAGAGGGACGCTGCGTCCGTCCCTGTCCTTGCTCTCCCCGCGGGAATCGCCCGGGCTCGATCCCGCCGACCACCGCCTGCCGCTCGGTTGTCGTGGGGACCCCGCGGTGCCGCCGGCTCTCCCCACCGCGGCCGGGCCCCGTGGAGCCCTCTCCCGCGGCGAGCGCCGGCGGCTCGCCGCTTCCCCGGCAAAGGACACGGTGCGGACGAGGGAAACTCTGCCTCGTCCGCCTCCGCACCCTGCCAGCGCTCCCGCAGCCCTCGGGCAGAGCGCGGATTCTTCCCCGCCGCGCCGAGGCCGGTCCCTTCCCGCAGGCGCTGCCGGTCTCCGCGGCTGGGCTCGGGGGCACCGAAGTGAGCTCCTTTCCCTCAGAGGCACCCCCATGGCGGGCGCCTTCTCTTCACAAGAGTCACTACGGCAGAAGCCTTCCCCTCACAAGGACACCTCTGGCGAGCGTCTTCCCCTCACAGAAATCGCTGTGGCGGTACCTTGCCCTCTCAGGGAGCCCGAACCGGCCGCCTGCCCACACAAGGTTCGCTATGGCGGGCACCTTCCCTCACAAGAGCACCCCACGATGGGCGCCATCTCCTCATAGGGACCCCTAGAGGGGGAGTCTTGCCCTCAGGGACCCATGGGAAGAACCGAGGTGCCCCGGCGGGGCACAGCATGGAGGACTCCGTGTCGGGCATGGCAAGGCGGGGACGGGGCTGGAGGGTGGCTTATGGCGGGAAGCGGATCGCTGCCACACGGCGGGGACAGGCGACTCCGGCCGCGGGGTGCGGGCTCTGTCCCGATGCTGAGCCGACCCTCCGCGGGGTGCGGGCTCTGTCCCGATGCTGAGCCGACCCTCCGCGGGGTGCGGGCTCTGTCCCGATGCTGAGCCGACCCTCCGCGGGGTGCGGGCTCTGTCCCGCGGCCGGGAGCCGAAGAGGCTCGGTGCAAAATTCCCCCTCCCTGTAAAATATTTAGAGCCATCGCTTTTATTACCTGAGGGAACTTGTCAGAACTGGTAAAGACAACTGCTACGTAACTTCCACGGCCTGTGGGGCTGGGTTGTTGTCGTGGGTTTGTGGTTTTTTTTGCCTTAAAAAAAAACTAACATAAAATAAAATTAAAAAAAAAAAAATCAAGAAGGAGTTTCGCGAAGCCGAAGAGTCAGGAAAATTGCCAGAAGGTGGTAAAACAAAACGAACAAACCAAAAAGATGTGCGGAGGCGAGCGGCGCTTCCTCGTCGTGCCGGGTGCGCTATCGGCTTTGTCGCGATATCTACGGAGCAAAAAGCAAGGTGCGAGCTCTACAGAAGGCGTCAGACACGGCAAAGAAAGAATATCACCGATGCTTTAATACTATTAACAGTACCAGAAGTGAAACCGTCCACTGAAACGTTACCCTTTTTTTTTTTCTTTCCAGTCAATAGGTCGCAAAGTGTCTTAAAATTCATTACTTGGCACTTATTTAATTCGTGAGGTCGAAAACGGATGGAGGGGGAAAAAAAAAATAAACTAAAAGGTGAAGCCAACCTGAGCGGAACAAAATATATATTGGATTGACAACAAACGCCAGGAGATAACAGCATCTTTTTTTTCTTCTTCTTCCCCCTTTTCTTTCTTTTTTTAAATAACTTAAAATACACTAGAAAAAATATGGTCAATATAAATAATCTTGTTTTCATGGAGAACAAATAGATACAAAGCCCGTCCAGCCCGAAGGTCGCGTAGAAGAGCTTTTCCTCTTGTCTTGGCAAGAAGCATGAGGGGAGGCTGATGGTAAAACTGGAGGGGAGAGGGTGGGTAAAGCAGGTCGGACTGTACCGTGCCCCAGGTTAAATAGCTATAGGTCTTTGAAATAATAATAACAACAATAATAATAATAATAACAACAGCAACAAACCAATCAAACAGAAATAAACCCAACCAAACGAACAAAACAACCCAGTAATAATAAATCACGAGGTTACGCGAATAGATACACCTTTATGGGATAAAATGTCAAACGTTCGACAGTCAACCAGCAATCCACAAGTTATAGCCAAAAATAAACTTTGTTCGTGTGTATCAACATCATTTACATGTACGCAGTACCTCTTCTTGGGACTTCGCCGTGGTGTCGAGCGGTGGGTGGGAATTCAATGTATTTCTCCCCCCCCCCTCCCCCACCTCGGGTTGGGTTTGTTTTGTTTTGTTCTGTTTTCCTTTTTTTTTGCCCTCAGGACAAAGAGAGGCAACACTCCGCTCTCCTGGTGCTTTTATTTCAGAGGTGGGACAGCGAAAGAGCCAACAAAGATTTCAGAGTGGCAAAGGTAGCGCTTGATCTCCCTCTCGTTTTCCTGCTTCCCTCCAGGATTAAAAGAGGCAGAACCCAACCACGTTCGCTTGGTGGGGGGGGGTGGTGGTGGTGGTGGTTTGTTTTGTTTTGTTGTTTCCTACTAAAGATGAGGGTGAAGTGCAAGTGAATCAAAGGACTCCATCAATGAAATACAAACACATGCAACCCGGAATGCTGCTGGAGGAAGTATCCCGGACAGTTTCCCATTAGAAATTCGCAGAGGAATCATTGTCTCTCTCTTTTTTATCTTCCCCTTTATATTTTTTTTTCCTTCGTCGTCTTCTTTCTTTTTTTTCTTTTTATTTTTTTTTTTCCTCCTCATTTCCCCCCCCCCCTCTTTTTGTTTTATGTCGCTATTCCAGACGCGGTTGTTCAACTCAAGTGTCTGATGTAAGGTGAAAGGAGGCCCGCCTCTCTTATCAAATTTCTTGTATTAAAGTGAACTTCGCAGAAAAAGGTCAGTTTCAAAACCTGTGAACTTCCCAGCTGCGTGTCTAGT
Organism: Tricholaema leucomelas; assembly: GCA_013400475.1. Classification (NCBI taxonomy): domain Eukaryota; kingdom Metazoa; phylum Chordata; class Aves; order Piciformes; family Lybiidae; genus Tricholaema lacrymosa; species Tricholaema leucomelas. Next base: position 168,691 of record WAAF01001370.1, read on the forward strand.
TCCTCTAATTCTTTAAATAACTATATATCTCCCGTCCGTTTCTCCTCTCTCGCCTCTTTTTTTGTTCTTTTTGTTCTTTTTTTCTTTTTTTTTTTTTTCTCGTCTCTTTTTTTTTTTCCTCCTTTTTTTTTTTCTTTCTCTTTTTCTTTTTTTTTTCCTCTTTCTTTCTTTCTTTCTCCCCCTCTTTTTTCATGTAAAAGCGCCAGCTCCGGCAGGTCACAGCCCGAGGGCAGCGGCGTGTTTCTTGGCCTTGAGGCGGAGGTCGGCGATGCTGGAGTTCTTGCTGGTGGTCTTGGCGGCGGCGGCGGCGGCCACCACGGAGGCGGCAGAGGCGGACTCGGCCAGGGTGGCCAACGGGAGCCCGAAGGGTGGTGCGGGGAACATCATGTAGGGTGCGTGGGCAAGGTGCGGGTGGAGGTGGTGATGAGCGTGAGCCACGGCGCTGTCCAGCTGCAGCTGAGCCTGAACCTGCCGAGACAACCTGCGTGGAAGATATCCACCCACCTACCCACCCAAACTGGGGACATCCCGTGAGTGTCCCCCTATCACCCACCCACCGCGACCGAGAGTACCCTGTGGATGTTCCTCTGTGACCCACCCACCATGACCGAGGGTACTCTGACGGTGTTTCTCTGTCACTCACCCACAACCAGGGATGTTCCGGGGGCATCATCCACCCACAGCCGAGGAGGACCCCGTGGATGTCACCCTGTCATCTCTCCATTGTGGCCGGGGGACCCTCATGGGTGTCCTCCTATCACCCTTCTATCTACAACCAGGGCATCGCGTGGGTGTCATCCACCCACAACCAAAGAAGACCCCGTGGGTGTCCCTCTGTCATCCATCCACCCACCCACAATTGGAGGTACTCCGCGGGTGTCCTCCTGTCACCCATCCACAACCGAGGGGGACACGTCTCCCTGTCACTTGCCCACCCACGACGGAGGGGGGTGTTTTGGGTGTCATCCATATGCAACCGAGGGGTACCTCTTGGGTGTCCCCATTTCACCCACCCGAGGGGGACCGTGTGGATGTCCCTTTATCAGTCACCCATCTACAACCCGGGGAGCCTCATGGGTGTCATCCACCCACAACCGACAGGGACCCCGTGGGTGTCCCCTTGTCGCCCACTTGCCTGCTGGAAGGGCATCCGCAGCGCACCCACGTTGACATACGGAGCCACCCGGCAAGCTTCGAACTGGCTGGCAGCACCGATCAGCACTCCTGCAGGGACGCAGGGCAGGGGGTCAGCGTGGAGAAGACTCTCCCGGAGTACTCTCCACGCGTGTCTGAGCCACCCCGCATCCCCCCTTTCTCACTCAGTACCTTTGTGGAGTTGATTTTCTTGCTTTCGGCATTTGGCTCTTCGATTTTGGAACCAGACCTGAGGGGAGAAGAGTGGGGAGGGGGTGGAACACGAGGGTCACGGTAAAGATGAAGCCCACGGAGGGTTAAAACAAAACTCCGGTAAACAAAGAAAGGCGGCAGGGCTCCATCCTCCCGGGCTGCCCTGCTCCCCCGCTCCGGAACAGAAAGGGAAAGGGGTGGGGGTGGGGGGGAAATATATCCATATAAATAATGTATAGGTAGCTAAAAATACACCGAAAATGGTCGTTTACAGAGTGCTCGGCAGCGAGGAATCACTTTCCCAGCCCCAGTTTCATCTTTCCACATCAGGGTCCCAAAAGACCTCAGATCACCCCCTGATATCTAATCCTAGCCATAATGGGTTTGCATCGGCAGGCCTGAGAAGATGGTGCTCATTAGTACATTAATTAATTAGCTGTGTCCTCGAGGAAAAAAAAATAAACCAACCACAAAAAAAGCAACCCCAAAAAACCTAAAGAGCCAAGAGTTTGGCGGCTCCTGTGTTTCTATTTGGGTTTGTTTGTTTGGGAGGTTGTTTTGGTTTGGGGGTTGCGGGGGTGAGGAGGGACGGAGGGCAGAAGTTGGCGGGGGGGGAAGGGAGAATTTTGGTCATAAAAGCTTCGCTCCCAAGAAGTTGGGAATTTCTCTGTGCAGCGGAGAGGAGCTCAGAAGCGGAATAATTATCTCATTATCATGATAATCTAATTTGCTTCCACAGAACGGGCTGCGCGTTTAGCCAAGAACATCCTTTTAATATCAGGGATGGAATGGTTGGAATAAATTCCCAGAATAAAGTTCTGCTGGCTGAGGGAGGAGTGGGGGAAAGACGGAGAAAGTGTCTGGAAACGTCCCTGCTGAAAGCTAGGCTACTGCACCGTGTCTCAGAAGCCACATCCACCGAGAAATTCCACACACACCAAACGCGGGGGGGAGGAAAATCTTTTTCTGAGGTCTGACACGAGGAGACAAATATAAAAGGCGATTTTCCCTCGCCCTGTCATTTACTTCATCCGAGGAAAACCTGCCCAAGAGCCACATTCCCCTGGAAATGCCTTCCCTGAACCCAGCAATCAGCACAGATACGAGGCAAAAATAACAACCAAAATAAATCAAATAAATACTATCGCAAAGCGTTTTCGCGGAACGATTTTGAAGGGAAAAGCTTTAATCTATGTAAATCTCCCCCAGGTTATTATGCACCCGGCGATTTGGCATCAAGGGAGCGCGGATTATGCGCTGCTGCTGCTGCCGCTGCCGCCGCTGCCGCCGTGCTCTTTGTCGAGCCCGCAGAAAGAAGCTCCACCACCCTCCTTTCTCCATCCCTTCCCAGACAAGTTGAACCCCCTCAACTTTTTATTTTAGGGCCGGTTTTGTTTGGATTTGAGGCTGCGAGCGGGAAAAGCGAGAGAGGTTTGAAATTGGATTCTGTTTCATTTCATTGGGCCGCGATGAGCGAAGCTGCTCGCTATCAATTTTTCGGTTCAGCGTGGCCGCTCTGTTTGAATCCAAACCCTACAACAACAAACCCCACAAGGCAAATAGTTGGGTGCAGATGGCGGCCCAGGAGCACAAAGATCGAGGAGAGGAGAAAGGGGAGGAGGAGGGGGGAAAGTATCTGTTACAGCAACACTTTAAGAGCTGCAGATGTTCGGGGCCTAAAACTACTCCATGTGTTCAAAGAACTAATGACCATCATTTTGTCTTAGTGCATTATTCGGACGGAAACACAGAGCAGCAGCAACATTTATCCTCATTGGAGGAGTTCCTTTCCTCACTCTTTTTCTCATCCCGATTAAAGTCACAGAAATCAACTCAGGAACCCAATTTGAAAGAACTCTGGAAGGTTAAAACGCGCGGGGGGTGGTGGTGCTTAAGATATTTCGGTGCCTAAAATCGCCTGATTTTACCCCAGAGTTTTGTATTCCACGAAGCCGAACAAAGCCAGGCTGTGCACTTCGCTCCTTTTCCCCTGCCGATTCCCTTTCAGATTTAAGAACTACGAGGAGAAGAGGACTGTAAATTTATTTTTGCACTCAGTTGTTAATTTCGTTTACGGTCGTTACATCTATAAAGTTAATTGCTGCGTCCTCCCGGTGAGCCAGAAGCCACCCGGAGAAAGAACCACAACCCACGCCAACAAAATAGCCACTGCAGCTCCTCGCCGAGGTGAAATAACCGCAGAGATTGAATCAAACACAACGCAGCGAGGGGCAGGGGACTTGCAAAGAGTCAAACCACCGAAACCTCCCCCCGAGGGAGCGGGGATTGTTCAGATTTACCGGGAGAGATTCGGTACCGGCAGCACTGCCCTCTCCTCAGGGAACCCGAGTCGGGAGTGGTGGGGAACGGGGCACGACCGGGTTTTACCGAGTTGGTTTCTGAAAAAGGAACCCAGATCCACCCCCACGGGCACCCCACACATCCCCGCAGGATTTGGCTACCTGCACCCTGGCCTCGGAGAGCCCCAGCCTCTGGCTCAGCTCCTCCCGCATAAACGCGTCCGGGTAGTGAGTCTCGTCAAAAAGCCTTTCCAGCTCGTTCAGCTGCTCCAGGGTGAAATTCGTCCGGCTCCTCCTCTGCTTGATTTTCGTCTGCCCTTCGTCTTCCATCGTTTTCGCATCCTCTTTGCGCTCCTTCAGCTCTGGGGACACTGGGCATGACATAGGCGGCAGTCAGACCCGGCTGGCACTGGGGCACCCCTATCTTCATCTTGGAGGGGTGGATTAGGAGATTTGCCCCAGCTCATCCCGGGGGCCTCAGGGCCAGACATCCCTCCCACACCCCGGGGCCGGGGCCTGCGCTCCCGGGCCGAGCTAGGCCCGCCCGCCTCGGCCTCTGCCTTTTCCGGGCCCGGCCGCTCGGCTTCGTTAACCGCTGGCGGTGGAGAAACAGGGGGCCCGGGCAGGGCCGCTTCCCGCATCCCGACATCCACAAGCAGGGTCCGCGCCGAGCCCACCGCTTCCCCGGGCTCCTGGGCTCCAGCCCGGGGAGAAGCGCAGCAACAGGTCCCCGGTGCTCTCCACCGCTCACCGCAGCCCCTCCGAGCCCAGTCCGTTCCCGGGGGGGATTTCTTTTCATTGTTTAATTTTCTGTCCGAGATTCTCCCCCGCCCGGACCATCGGTGTCCCTAAGCGGAGCCCCGCGGAACCTGCCCGCCGCAGAGCTGCCCGCCCGGCCCTGCCCCGGCACGTTAGCACCGAATTTGGTTATTATCGCTTTTATCGCTTTTTTCCCTCCCCTCCCGAGGATGCTCCCGGCTCAGCCGCGCTCCACCGGGAACGTTTGTCCGAACAAAAGCGGCGGCAGCGAACCGCGGATCCCAGTTTAGCGACAGGAACGAGCTTCGCGGGTGGGCGCGGGGATTTCCGCGTTGCTCGCCGCTCTTCCCGCAGCTGCCGAGAGCGGCTGCGGTACAGGCATAGCCCTCGGTACGGAACAACAAGAGGGGATTTGAGAAAGAATCCACCCTACGTGGAACAGCGGGGAGCGGACATTGGGCTGAGCGTCGGTAGCGCTGCTCGGGCCCACGCGTGTCCGCTCAACTGGGGCTCCCGGGAAGGAGGAACGAAAGGGCCCGCCCGGCCTTTCGTTGATAGCGGGGCTTTCCCGTGGGATGCTGAACGGCAGCAGACACGTTAGGAGCAAGTTAAATGCTTGTTCAGATATTTTAATCTCAACTTCGGGGCTGGCCGCCGATTTCCCGGAACCGGGAAGGGATGGAAAGCCACCCGTAAACACCGATCGCAGCCTCCCCACAGGCGCTGCCGAGCCCCTTCCCCCCGCCGCCGGGGGTCCGTCTCTCCCGGTACGCAGCCATCGCCCGATCCCCGCGTCCCAACCCCGACGGAGAGCATGGGGAAGGGAAGAATGAGAAGCTCCCGGTGCCACCGTTACCGTCGCTGAGCTTAGGGGTGGCTGCCTCGGCGGCTCTCTCGGCGGCGGCGGCGTCGGGCTCCCGCGGCGGGGACCTCCCGCTGCCCGCCCTTGCCGCGGGGCTGCCCGCTTCGTCTCGGCCCGGTTCAGCCGCGGTTCCGCCGCTCTCCCTCGGTCCTCCTCCTCCTCGCAGCGGCCCGCTCTCCAGCACCTCCCGGTAGGTGATGAGCTCCTTCTTCTCCTTCGTTTTGGGATCAAACGACTTGGAGACAAACGCCGTCAGCTCTTCCATGGCCGCGGCTCAGGGGCACGCTGCCCCGGCTCCCCGGGCGGGCATCCACGGGGCCGTTCCGGGCCGTTCCGAGCCGTGCCGTGCCGCCCGACGTGCAGGGCTCTCGGGGTCTGACAGAGACAGCCGCGATTCAAGTGGCACTATTTATACTTTGCAAAGCCTGCCCCTTGTTCCCGGAGAATTACCTCCCCTCGGAGCTCTGAATGGAACCCCCTTTTTTTTTCTTTTCCTTTTTTTTTATCCCCCCCCACCGCCCGCCCGGTTTCGCCGCCCGCCGCGGGGCACTGCGGCCAAGGCACCACCGGCCCTCCCGTCCCTGTGAGCTGCCCTAATTAATTTAATTAGGAGCGGGTCCGTGTGCCGGGTCCCGGGCGAGCGCGGAGCGGGAGAAGGGGCCGGAGCTGCGGGGGAGTGGCCAAAGGACGAGGATGTGGTGCGTGTGTGTCTGGGGGGGGTGCGCAGGCTCCGCACCCGCGGACCGCCCCACGTAGGTCGGGTCGGCCCCGGGAGGGGGGCGAGGGGTTGTCGCCTCCCTCCCTTTCCATGGGGCAGAGGGAGAGCGGGAGTCTGCCCGTGGCAGCGGCCCCAGGGGAGCCCGAAAAGTTCCTCCGTGGATGCCCAAATCCAGCAGACAAATGAAGGGCTAATCGCCAGCGACAATAGCGCAGCACCGGGAAGGGTTTCTCATCCCAGGCACAGGATTAGTGCAAATTTCGCTATTTATGGTTAATATTGTTCTGCCTTTGTTGCTGAAATCCCGTCAAACCAGCGCTTTTGTTGGACACCACTCTCCCCTTTCCCACCTTTCCCAGAACTCCACTAAACGATTCCAAATTGTTCAACTCTTGTTTATGGGATTGATTTTCTCGTTTGACCTCTGGGATGATGACTTTACTTAAAGGAGTGTTTATTTACTTGAGCGGGGTGCAATTAACATTTCGTCAGATCCAATTAAACACGCAGCGGCAGCGATGGGACGCGATTCACGGTTACTCCGTTCCAGGCAGCCCAGCGGGCCACACACGGGCCCGCCGGTATCCGTTCCCGCTCGGGAGGGAGGAAATCTTCCGTAGCGGGGAGGTGGGGGGCATAGGACAGTTGGCAGCATCCCCGGCCGAGAAGATGCTCGCCAGCTGCTCTTCCGTTGTGTTTTGTTTATCCTCACGCCATAGTTCGTGCTTCCCGTGACGGGGTGCGTGTGCTCGGGAACTCGCCTTAAACTAACCGAATTCGGTGGAAAAGAGATAAGCGGGGGCACGAAACCGTTTCGTTGCGTTTTTCGCCGCTGCCCGGCGGAGGCTAAACTCGGCCCGGCTCAGTGGGTCGAGGTAGGGGTTTTCCCTTCCTCACTGCACAGCTCAACCCCGACGCCGTGCCCACGCCGCGGGGGGGAACCGTTGCCTCCCCGGCCCCTGTTAACCCACCCCCGTTAACCACTTTGGGCTGAGCACAAGGAACCCTCCTGTCCCCACGGAGCTTGTCATCCGCGGCAACTCGCCGATAAGTCGTCGCGGCTGTCACCGCGCTGCGGCCATCTCACCGAGCGCTGCCTGTGTGGCACCGGGAACCCTCAATTCCGGGGTAGGGATGGGGCGGGGCGCGGGCGGGTTCGCCCCGCCGGGACGGCCAGAGCGTCCATCGCATCGATTGCTCGGCTCTCGGCGGCGCTGCCTGGGCTCCTGGCCGCACTCGGCGGTGGTTTGCTGCTGCCTGCCCTCCGCCCAGGAAGGCGCTGCGCTCAAACGGGCACCGCGGCCCTGCCGCTCCTTCGCTCCCCCGGCTCGCTCCGGCCGCTCCACCCCTCAGGTAACACTGGTGGGGCCCGGCGGTGAGCCCACCCCCGTCAGAGACAAAGCGAGTTGCCGCGGGGTGACAGCCGCGGGGGTCGGGAGCGCTCCGCGGCCTGCTGCGCTTGCCGATCCTCGGGGCCGCGGCGGTTCTGGGCCACGGACCGGAGTCAGGGGCTGGGAAGCGACGGCTGGGTCTGCCCTGCGCGGTGCTGCCGTGCCGCCGCCGCAGCCTGGCCGCCCCCGGCTGTGGTGGGGGCTCTGGGGGGGCTCCTGCGGGCGTGGGAAGGCTGCGGGTTGTTCCCCGTCCTGGCTGTGGGGGTCCTGCCGCCCTGCGGGGCTCGGCCGCCGGCTGCTGCGTGGGAAGGCTGCGGGTTGTTTCCCGTGCCGAGCCTCTCGTCCTAGCTGCGGGGCTTCTAATGGTGCCGGGCGCGGCTTCCCGGCGGGCTGAGACCGAGGGGGGCTGAGGCAGGGGGTTGGGGGGGCTGTAATAGCGGCCAGCGGCTAGCAGCTGCCTGGGAAGCGGAGCCCAGCCCGGCGGCGCTGCGGGAAACTGACTGCCCTGTCGCTTTCAGCTCCCTCTTCCTCTCGCCGCGTACTGGGAGCTAGGCCTGGGTGAGCGGGGAGCTCGCTGCGTCTGACCCTGCTACCTGCCCTTGGCATCTGCTTTATCTTTTGTGGCTGATAAGAGGAGTAGGCTGCCCAGGGAACTTGCTGGAGTCGCTGTCGCCAGAGGCATCTCTGGGGGATGTGGTGCTGAGGGACAATGGTTTCGTGGTGAGCTGGCAGTGTTGGGATAAGGGTTGGGGTGGTTGATCTTAAGGGGTCTCCTCACGCTGAGAAGGATATTGGGGTGCTGGAGCAGGTCCAGAAAAGAGCAGCAAAGCTGGTGAAGGATCTGGGGAGGAGGAGAGGAGACACTTGGGGTTGTGCAGCCTGGAGGCTGAGAGGAGACCTTCTGGCTCTGCAGCTGCCTGTCTGCCTTGAACTGGGGAGCCCAGAACTGGACACATACTGGAGCTGTGGCCTCACCAGGGCAGGGAAGAGCAGGAAGAGAACCTCTCTTGAGGTAGGAGAGCCCTGCAGAGGGACCGGCACAGTCCAGTGCCAGGAGTTTGAACAAGGCCAAGTGCAGGGTTCTACACTTTGGCCACAACGACCTTGAGCAGCACTGCAGGCTGGGGACAGAGTGGCTGAGAGCAGCCAGGCAGAGAGGGAGCTGGGGGTGCTGGTAGATAGGAGCTGAAGAGGAGGCAGCAGTGCCCAGGTGGGCAGCAGAGCCAATGGCATCCTGGGCTGGCTCAGGAGCAGTGTGGGCAGCAGGACAAGGGAGGTTCTTCTGCCCCTGTGCTCAGCACTGCTCAGGCCACCCCTGGAGTGCTGTGTCCAGTTCTGGGCTCCTCCATTGCAGAGAGATGTTGAGGTGCTGGAAGGTGTTGAGAGAAGGGCAGCAAGGCTGGGGAGGGGCCTGGAGCACAGCCCTGTGAGGAGAGGCTGAGGGAGCTGGGGGTGTGCAGCCTGCAGAAGAGGAGGCTCAGGGCAGAGCTCATTGCTGTCTGCAGCTCCCTGCAGGGAGGCTGTAGCCAGCTGGGGTTGGGCTCTGCTGCCAGGCAGCCAGCAACAGAAGAAGGGGACACAGCCTCAAGCTGTGGCAGGGCAGGTCTAGGCTGGATGTGAGGAGGAAGTTGTTGGCAGAGAGAGTGATTGGCATTGGAATGGGCTGCCCAGGGAGGTGGTGGAGTGGCCGTGGCTGGAGGTGTTGAAGCCAAGCCTGGCTGGGGCACTTAGTGCCATGGTCTGGTTGGTTGGGCAGGGCTGGGTGCTAGGCTGGGCTGGAGGAGCTTGGAGTTTTCTTCCTGGTTAATTCTGTGATTCTGTGACCTGCTGGCCACACTCTTCTTCATGCACCCCATATTTATAGCCTTATGAGTTGGTTGTTCTTGGTGGCTCTGAATGTGGCTAAGGCTGGCTCCTGCTTTTTATCCAGTGGTTTCTGGACGATCTGGGGACACGTCTTGCTTCAGTTTGCCCTGTCTCCTGGCTGAAGCTCATCTGAATGTGTTCTCTCCTACAGATGGACTCAGGGTTCAGCAGGAGGGAAGGGGACACTGAAGTGGTTGATTTTCCATCTCTGCCCTTAGATCTGCTGAGAATTTCCTAAAAGGATCTTGTCTATAGAGGTGCTTCATAAAGAGGTGGTTAGTGATTGTTGCAGGTCGGTGGTAATCAGAGTTTCTTAGTAGCTCACAGGCAAAAAACTTGTTTGGATTTGATGCTGGTCACACCCGGAGGTTGTTTTCTCTCCATCACTTTTGCCTTTAGCACTTTTCCAGTCAGCCAGCAGCTGAAGCTGGGAGGGGCAGAACTCAGGGCAGCTGAGTTGTGTTAGGTGCAGCTGTGTCCCACCTCACAAACCTTCTGTTGAGTGTAAAGGGGGAAGTTTCCTGAGATGGGGGCCTCCTCTTCCTGCACCCCTTCCCTGCAGGGGCTCACCATCCTGCTCCTGAGGGCTGTGCTCCTGCTTGTTGAGGCTGTGGTAGGTTTGCTGGGCTGAGCTGAACTTCATGTGTTTTATGTTGGTGTTAGTTTGGCTGCTGCCAGCAGGCAGAAGCTGATGGGCAGAGCTCCTGCCAGGAGCTGGGGGGCAGAAAGGCTCTGCCTGATGCTTGCTGCTCTGCACACTAAGGGCACATGTGGGGCAGGAAGGCAGAGGTGGCAGCTGTGGGGAGAAGCAGCCAGGAGAGGTAGCCCTCAGCTGCCCACCAAGGGATTGCAGCCCATATATGGCATCCTGAGGAGCAAGCTGAGGGATCCCCAGGGCCCAGCCTCTTCTTCCCTGGCTGTTGTCCCAGGAGGACTCTGTCCCTTCTGCCTTCCATCCCCATCCCTGTATGCCTGAATCCACCTCCTGAATCTGTTTCCTTCTGCTGCTGGGTGTAGTTTGGGACTTGTCCAGTAGCTGCCCCCAGCACCAGTAGTGCCATCCTTGCTCTCAGGGATTGAGTTCCACACTGGTTTGAGTCTCTTTGATTACATGATTCAATGCTCCCAAGACTCTGTGATTCAAGGATGTTCTGGCCTTCTTGGCCACGTGAGCACACTGCTGGCTCCTCTTCAGCTGCTGTCACCCAGCACTCCCAGGCCCTTTTTCGCCGGGCAGCTTCCCAGGCGCTGCAGAGCACCGAGGGGGCTGCTGCGCCCTGAGCGTTGGTAGAGCTGAGGCTTTCCCAGGGTTTGGAGCTCCTCTGTGTGTTCTTTCCCCCTTAGGGTGACCATGGGACGCCGCTCCTCGGACACGGAGGAGGAGAGCAGGAGGAAGAAGAAGCACCGCAGGCGGTCGTCCTCCAGCAGCTCCTCGGACAGCAGGACCTACGGCCGCAAGAAGGCAGGGAGGAAGTCCAGGTCCAGCTCCCGCTCGCGAGAGCTGCAGGCTCGCTCCCACTCCTACGAGAAACGGTGAGCTTGTGCTGCAGCTGCTGGCAGGCCAGACCCTGCCAGGCAGAACCCCAGAATCACACACACAGCCTGGCAAAAGCCCCTCAGGGTCACCCAGTTCAGTGTCTTCATCGATGATCTGGAGCAGGGCATTGAGTCCAGCAGCAGTGAGTTTGCAGATGACACCAAGCTAGGAGCAGCTGTGGAGCTGTTGGAGGGTAGCAGAGCCCTGCAGAGGGACCTGGCCAGGCTGGATGGGTGGGCAGAGGCCAATGGGATGAGATTGAACAAGGCCAAGTGCAGGGTTCTACACTTTGGCCACAACAACCCCAAGCAGCACTACAGGCTGGGGACAGAGTGGCTGAGAGCAGCCAGGCAGAGAGGGAGCTGGGGGTGCTGGTAGAGAGGAGCTGAAGAGGAGGCAGCAGTGCCCAGGTGGGCAGCAGAGCCAATGGCATCCTGGGCTGGCTCAGGAGCAGTGTGGGCAGCAGGACAAGGGAGGTTCTTCTGCCCCTGTGCTCAGCACTGCTCAGGCCACATCTTGAGTGCTGTGTTTTGTTCTGAGCCCTTCAATTCAAGAGAGAGGCTGCCCCCTCCCTGGAGATGTTGAAGGCCAGAGGCCCTGAGCAACCTGAGCTGGTGGGAGATGTCCCTGCCCATGGCAGGGGTTGGTGCTGGATGAGTTTTGTGCTTGAGCTTTCCAACCCAAAGCATTCTGTGTATTTCTGAATTTCTTAGTAAGTGGAGCTGGAAAATACTCCTTGTGCCCACCTGCCCTGTCAGTGTGTAAGGAGCTGCTGCTGCCAAACCTTCTCTTGGCAGAAGAATGTGGCAGTGAGGGACAGGCCTGGTTGTGGAGGCTTCTTGGATGGGTGTTTTTTTTTCCCCATCTTTTCTTTCTTGCATTCCTGCTTAGCATCTACATCCAGCCCTTAGGGGACACCAGGAGATGACATGGGCTTTGATGCCAGAAAGATGCTGATGAGATGCAGCTTTATGAATGCCTTTAGTCCAGTGCAGGCATTGCTATCTCACAGATAACAACAGAGCTCCAAGGGGGATTAGAGCCTGGACCAGGACCAGTGACTTAAATTGAATCCAGAAAAGAGGAAAGTCTCTGCTGTTAGGATCTGGCTGACACTTTTGCTTTGCCCTTACTTCAGGCTGTAAGTCACTGTGACACACTGGGATCCTGCTGGATTTATTTCCTGACCCTTCAGAATGAAAAGCAGCAGCCTGTAAGATGCCTGCTCTGCGGTGAGCAGAGGCTTTGTGTTCCTTTGTCAGGTGAAGACTGTTCTGGAGTGGTTAACCTCCACATCTCTTCCAGTCTGGGCTGCTGGCAGAGCACACACCTTGTCCTCACATCCTAAATGGCAGAAGTGTTTCCATGTGGTCTTAGGTTCTACTGTTAATTAAGCATAATAAAGGCTAAAAATCTGAAGGCTCTTGTAAGGATTGTGATTGTTTGGTTAGGTGTGCAGGAGCTGGAGAGGAAAGGTTAAGATTAGGACTTGGAATTTGTCCCTCTCCCCAGTTTTGGGTTTAGAGCTGTTGGAGCAAGTCCAGAGGAAGACCACAAAGATGCTGCCAGGGCTGCAGCAGCTCTGCTGTGAGCACAGGCTGAGGGAGCTGGGGGGGTGCAGCCTGGAGGGGAGAAGCCTCCAGGGGGACCTCAGAGCTGCTGCCAGTGCCTGAAGGGATCCTGCAGGAAGGCTGCAGAGGGACTTGTGCTGAGGGGGTCTGGGGCAGCCCAAGTTCCTGCTTCGGGTTGGGTGTTTGTGTGTAAACAGCAGTGTGGTTCTGTTGCAGACGCAGACACAGATCCAGCAGCAGCTCTTCCTATGGCTCGAGGAGAAAACGCAGCCGGAGCCGGTCGAGGGGCAGAGGCAAATCCTACAGGTCCCAGAGGTCACGGTCAAGAAGTAGAACAAGAAGGTAAGATTCTTTGTTTACCTTCTTCCTTAGCAAAAAGAATGAGTATTTCTCCTTCAAAACATCAATTTTGGATCTCAGTTGTAGTTCCTGAGGTCAGAATAGAATTGTGGAATGGCTCAGGTTGGAAAGGAGCAACCTGTGCCAGTGTCTCACCACCCTCACTTCTCCTTAACATCCAGTTTCAATCTCCCCTCTGCCACTCCAAACCCATTCCTCCTCCTCCTCCTCTCATTACCAGACCTTGTCAATAGTCCCTCCCCAGCCCTCCTGGAGCCCCCTGCAGATCCTGCAAGGCCACTCCAAGCTCTCCTGGAAGCCTTCTCTTCTCCAGGCTGCAGAGCCCCAACTCTCTCAGCCTGTGCTCAGAGCAGAGCTGCTGCAGCCCTCTCAGCATCTTGGTGGCCTCCTCTGGCCTGGCTCCAACACTTTCGTGTCCTGCTTGTGCTGGGGGCTCCAGAAGTGCACCCAGGACTGCAGGTGGGGTCTGAGGAGAGCAGAGCCAAGGGGCAGAATCCCCTCCCTTGCCCTGCTGCCCACACTGCTCTTGCTGCAGCCCAGCACAGGGTTGCTGTCTGGGCTGCACTCACACTGCGGGCTCATGTTGAGCTTTTCACCACCCCAGACCTCTTGGTCCTGTTCCTCAGGGCTGCTCTCCAGCTCCTGTTGAGCTTTTTACTAACCCAGACACCCAGGTCCTTTTCCTCAGGGCTGCTCTCAGCACCCAGCCTAGAGTTGTGCTTGGGATTGCACTCACCCAGATGCAGGACCTCACACTTGGATCAAAGCTGTTTACAGAGCAGCAGCCAGGTGATTGTGTTGTGTACACAAAGAATTGAGTCAAGCATCTGATTGTCTCACACCAAATCAGTAGAGTTGTTGCTTCTCAGTGCTGAGAAATGGTTGTTGAAAGCCAGGACCGTTTGACTTTCTCTTTATATGTGTGTGTTGTTTTTTCCTGCTCTCATGACTTATTCACAGCTGTTCATTAGAACAGTTGCCTGGACACTTACTGCTGCAGTGCCTTTGTAGTGGCAATTTGGTTATTTCAACTCTGAGTGTATTTACCTCTGAGCTGTGTGCAGTGAAGCTGCTGTGCTGTGTGTAGGGAAATATCCATTCTTTGGCTGGAAAAAAAAATAAGTTGGGTTTGAAACACTGAAATGTCCAAAGCAGGCGAAGGTGAAGTGTTCTGCAGCCTGTCAGATCCTCAGTGTTAGGAATTCAAACCTGGTTAGGAGATTCTGGTTTATTTTAGGCAGTATAAATGAAGGTTTTATTAGCCTGATGGCCTTATCTGAAGGGTTTAGTGCTGTAAATTCAGTGCAGTGTATGGAAATGCCTCACCTCAGTTTTGATAGGAAATGTAGGGTGTTAACAAAGCTACAGCTGCACTTCACTTTAAACCATTTTGCTCTTCCCAAACCTACTTCTTCAGGGTCAATATTAACAAATGACATCTTGAATTCTACCAGGAAGGTCTTTGGGTGTGGTAAAATGGTGCAGGGAAATGTTAAAACCCATACAATACAAAGCATGAAACATCCAAAGCATAAACCAGAGCCCAGCAGGACATGCTGGGGGCTTTTTGGTGTCTATTTTTTTTGACCAAGTCCAGGCTCTCACCACCCTCACACTCAACAACTTCTTCCTCAGCTCCACTCTCAGCCTGCTCTGCCTCAGCTCCAAACCATTCCCCCTTGGTCTGTCTCTAGACACCTTCACCAGTAATCCCTCTGCAGCCTTCCTGCAGGATCCCTTCAGGCACTGGCAGCAGCTCCAAGGTCCCCCTGGAGCCTTCTCCTCTGTAGGCTGCACCCCCAAGCTCTCTCAGCCTGTGCTCACAGCAGAGCTGCTGCAGCCCTTGGACCATCTTTGTGGCCTCCTCTGGACTGGCTCCAGGAGCAGTAAAATAGATCAGCTCTGTGTTGCTTGCACTTGAAATGCTGCTAGTGTGTGGTCAGTGTTCCACCCTCAGGGCTTTGTGGAGCAGTGGGGGCTGGAAGGGACCCATGGGCATCATTTAGTCCCACTCCTCTGCTACAGCAGGTTCTTGACTCAGGATCTGAGCAGCTCTTAATGATCTGAGGAACCCATGTAAATATTGCTGGTTTGTCTCCCTGCTGACTGGTGAGGAAGGGGAAGTTTGGAGTCTTTGGTGCATTTAGTTCAGATGCTGTAGTATCATGCAGAATCGCAACGGGTAAGAGACCTTAAAGATCATCCAGTCACAAACCCTCTGCTGTATGTAGGGACAGCTCCTGCTAAACCAGGCTGCTTAAGACCCCATCCAGCCTGGCTGTGGACATTTCTAGGGCTTGGAGCTTCCACAGCTTCTCTGGGCAAGCTGTTCCAGTGCCTCATTGCCCTCCTGGGAAAGAATTTCCTCCTCACGTCCAATCTAAATCCATCTTCTTCCAGTCTGAAGCCATGGCCTCTCATCCTGTCACTCCATGCCTTGGTCCAGTGTCCCTCTCCAGCTCTTCAAATCCTGGCAGGCTGCTCCGAGGTCTCCTTGGATCCTTCTCTTCTCCAGACTGCACAACCCCAACTCTCACAGCAGAGCCCTTCCAGCCCTGCCAGCATTATCATAGAATGGTTTAGGTTGGAAGGACCTCAAGGATCATCCAGCTCCAACCCCCCACCGTAGGCAGGGACACCTCCCACTAGAACAGGTTGCCCAAGGCCTCATCCAGCCTTGCTGTGGCCTCCTCTGTCCCTGCTCCAGCAGGTCCCTGTCTGTGCTGAGCACTCCAGAGCTGCCCCAGCACTGCAGGGTGGGAGTCTGAGCAGAGGAGCAGAATCCCCTCCCTGCCTCTGCTGCCCACACCGCTGGGGATCAGCCTGGCACAGGCTGGGGCTGGACTGGCAACCCACAGTTGGTCTTGTTTGTAAGCTAAAATGATCTTTATAATTTTTGGTGCTTTCTCTTAGAAGCTCTGAAAACTTGTGCCTATTATCACTCTTTTATTGGAGATCCTTTTCTTCTTTTGAGTCAAAAGAAGTGGGGCTTGCAAGTAATGCTATCAATGTAAAGCTGTCCTGCAGCGAGCTAGCACAATGCAAATAGGGGCTTAATAAGATCACAAACTGAATTTCAGCAAAACAACCCAGATTTACATTAAATTAGGAATTTTAAAACCGATTTGGTTTGTTTTACTGAGCATTTGCTTAATAACATTTTGCCTGCCTGCAATCTTTTTAAAGGCAATAATTCGTCTGCGGAGCGGCAGGCAAGAGCCTGGGTGGGGGAAATTGAAAGCTACAGCTTCACTTTCTGAAAGCACACGTGGCAGAGGGAGGCAGGGAGGGGGAGGAGGAGGAGGAGGGGGGGGAAAGAAAGAAATAAATATTCCAGCTCTGCAGAATTTAATAAATCATCCCATTTCCTAATTTGATCATATTAGATGCTGATGGTAGGGAGAAGCATTTCAAATCCCATCTCCTCATTAATATACATCAGGCTGGGGAATGGAAGGGAATACTTATGCAGGGATGTCACAGTTCCTGTTTCTTAGTTTACTAAGTGGAACAGGTTGATGTGATCCTGGGTGCTATTTGTCAATGTCTCGCTAAAATGGTTTGGGTCGAGTTATGGAGTCCAGAAAGACGGTGGCTGATAAATCAAAAGTGGATTGAGTGGACAGGAGGCAGTGATTGATACTGTGACAGGATATGAGGAAAGGAATCTTGATACGGGCACGCACGATATTGAATATGAGAAGGAAAATGGCCCTGGAGTATGGATATTATTCAAGGAAATGAGAATAATAATAATATCAGCTGGAAATTATTGCTGGGTGAAGATTAGGGGAGTTCTTATTAGAATATTGTGCTGCTCTGGACTGGAGCAACTCAGCTCTCAGCTTTCATAGCACTGCGAGG
Source organism: Tricholaema leucomelas (assembly GCA_013400475.1). Classification (NCBI taxonomy): domain Eukaryota; kingdom Metazoa; phylum Chordata; class Aves; order Piciformes; family Lybiidae; genus Tricholaema lacrymosa; species Tricholaema leucomelas. The sequence goes on from WAAF01001370.1 coordinate 185,266, forward strand.
TGGGGAGAGGCTCCTTAGTATTTGTAAGGCTTTCTCCCTGCTGGTTCTGCGACATTGAGATGCTTGAACGTGTCCAGAGAAGGGCAACGAGGCTGGGGAGAGGCCTCGAGCACAGCCCTACGAGGAGAGGCTGAGGGAGCTGGGGTTGGTTAGCCTGGAGAAGAGGAGGCTCAGGGCAGACCTTATTGCTGTCTGCAACTACCTGAGGGGTGGTTGTGGCCAGGAGGAGGTTGCTCTCTTCTCTCAGGCAGCCAGCACCAGAACAAGAGGACACAGCCTCAGGCTGCGCCAGGGGAAGTTTAGGCTTGAGGTGAGGAGAAAGTTCTTCACTGAGAGAGTCATTGGACACTGGAATGGGCTGCCCAGGGAGGTGGTGGAGTCGCCGTCCCTGGAGCTGTTCAAGGCAGGACTGGATGTGGCACTTGGTGCCATGGTCTAGCCTTGAGCTCTGTGGTAACAGCTTGGACTTGATGATCTGTGAGGTCTCTTCCAACCTTGGTGAGGCTGTGAGGCTGTGTTTTACAGCAGAAATGGACACAAATCTTTTCATTCACCTAGCTTTGAATGGAACTAAGCCCAGCATGGTAACCTTGGCTCCTTGACTTCACTTCCAGGCTGTGGTTACAGACTCCTTCACTCTAGTGGCCTGTAAATATTCACTACAATTGACTCAAAGTAGACACTTCTTTTGTCTTTCTTCCCTGCCAAGGTCTTGTGGCTTTTCCCCTTTACCTTAAGCTTCAAACTGCCACTTTGAGAGGTCTTTCAGACAGTTCAACTCTAAGACTGGCACAGTAAATACCTACCTAAGATGAGTAACTGCCATCTGCAAATTAATCCTGGGGGTAGAATTTATTCAGGGTGAGGCTCAACAGGACTCTGAGCAACCTGATCTCGTTGAGGATGTCCTTGCTGGCTGCAGGGGGTTTGGACTGCTCTGGGCAGCCTGATAGAGGGTAGGGTGTCCCTGCCCATGGCAGGGGGTTTGGAACTAGACGATCCTTGTGGTCCCTTCCAACCCTGACTGATTCTGTGATTCTCTGCCTGGGTGACCTTTGGAGGTCCCTGCCAACCCAGACCATTATCATAGAATCATAGAATCGTTTAGGTTGGAAGGGACCTCAAGGATCATCCAGCTCCAACCCCCTGCCATAGGCAGGGACACCTCCCACTAGAGCAGGTTGCTCAAGGCCTCATCCAGCCTGGCCTTAAACACCTCCAGGGAGGCATTCTATGATGCTGTGATCTGATGTCTTTGAGCTGGCAGTGAAGGAAGTGTTGGGGGCTTAATTGCAAAACCTGTGTGTGAGTGAGCTGCTTACACCTCAGTTCTTCACCCTTTTTCCCCTCTGTTTGATTTGACATTTAAATGGTGTCCAGTAGGTCAAGGGGGGTTCTCCTCTCCTGCTCTGCCCTGGTGAGACCACATCTGGAGTGTTGTGATGTCTCGGCAGCAATGTCTGGTAGGAGAGGTAATGACAGGCAAAGAGGGAACTTGTGAGTAGCCTTAGGAGCTGGGCAGTTTTTGGAGGAAGAGAGGGGGAGGTCAGTTAGAGAATGGCTTTGGAATGGCTCCAGCAGTGGGCAGAGATCATCACTAGTGAGCTGCATTGCAGTTGTGTGGATTCGAGTTGGGTTTTAAGGGGTGCTGTGAAGGTAATTTAAATGTGATGCAGATGGATGGAGTAAAGGTTGGAGTTGGTTTCAGATGAAGAGTAGAGGTCTTGCCTGTGGGAGTTAGCTGATGTTAGCTGTCATAGGATCATTAAGGATGGAAAAGACTTTTAAGATCATCAAGTCCAAGAGTAACTCAACTACCATGACTGCTAAACTGTGTCCTGTGGCAAAGGAAGGGTTTAGGAAGAGGATGGAGGTCTTCTGAGCTGCCCATGCTACCAGCACCAGCCAGCAGGAGTTCTATTGTCTGATGGGAAGAAGATGGAAGGAATTAGAAGGGGGAATTTGAGTAATAAGAGCAGCATTGACTGAGAGCTGTGGGTGGAGAGGGTCCAAACGTGGCTTGCTCTGTCTGTCTGCTGTGAGAAACAAGAAGTGACAACTGTGAAGAGCAAGGTTGGGGACACATTGCCAGCCAGTGCTGAAAAGCTGTCTTAAGCTATAAAAATGCTTTGGAAATGGAAGCAAGAAGCAGATGAAAGTCCTGGAAGGAACCAGGCAAAGCTGTTTAATGATTTGATTATTTCTCTGGAGATGTTTCAGTGCTTTATTTCGACTGGGAGCAGCCACTGGAGCTCCTGTTTTAAACTTTGGCTCTGCTGCCTGCTCTTGCCACACAGCTGAACATCCTCAGACCCACAGAGCTGTTCAAGGAATCAGTGTAGCTATTGCAGATTTCTCTCTCCTCACTGGTGAGAAAGGGGAGATTTGAAGTCTTTGGTCCCTTAGAATGTGCACTTAATTCAGGTGTTGTAGTATGACACAATCACAGACTGATTTGGGTTAGAAGGGACCTCAAAGCTCATCCAGTTCCAAGCCCCTGCCATGGGCAGGGACACCTCCCTCTAGCTGAGCTTGCTCAAGGCCTCATCCAGCCTGGCTTAACACACTGGCAGGCTTAGAGCCTCCACAGCTTCTCTGGGCAACCTGTTCAGTGCCTCAGAACCCTCATGGGGAAGAATTTCTTCCTTGTGTCTCGTTTAAATCCAGCTTCTTCAAACTGGGAGCCACCTCTCATCCTGTCACTCCATGCCTTTGTCATAAGTCCCTCTCCAGCTCTTCTGCAGCACCTTTCAGATCCTGGCAGGCTGCTCTAAGGTCTCCCTGGAGCTTTCTCTTCTCCAGGCTGCACACCTCCAACTCTCCCTGCCTGGCTTCACAGCAGAGCCCTTCCAGCCCTGCCAGCGTCACTGTGATCTCCTCTGGCCCTTCTCCAGCAGCTCCCTGCCTGTGCTGTGCTGAGAGCTGCTCCAGCACTGCAGGGGGGGTCTGAGCAGAGCTCAGCAGAGGGGCAGAATCCCCTCCCTGCCCCTGCTGCCCACACTGCTGGGGGTCAGCACAGGCTGGGGCTAGGCTGGCAGTGCTTGGTGCCAGTTCATCTCCAGCTTTGCCACCCAGCACCCCCAAGTCCTTCTCAGGGTAGTTCTGTCTGTTCTCCACCCAGCCTGAATTTCTGCTTGGGGTTTGCTTCACTTTCTTTCCTTGAACTTCAGATGAAGGCCTGGGGCAGGGCAGGAGCAGTGAAGTTCAGCTTGTTCAGTTTGCTGATGTGCTCTTCATTTTTTTTCTGTGGATGGTCAACCTCAGATCCTATTTCTTACACCCCCACCCCCAATAAATCAAACCCTGCAGTGTTTATTTAGGGTCTTGTTGTGTTACAGGTTTGTCCTGGCTGTAACTCAGCTGGCAGCTGAGTCCTGGCACTCCAGTTACAACAGAGAGGTTTTTCTCCTTCCATCCCCATCTCCCCTTTGGATGGGCAAGGAAGGAAGTGTGGTGGGGGTAGCCCTGTCCTTTGGTCTCAGTCAGCTGAAACCAGTACCAGGTTGTCTCTAAAAACATTGTTTAGCTGTAATAACTGGAGGAAAAAAAAAAAAGGGAACTTAACAGTTTGTCTGTTTGACTCTGGTGGAAAAAATAGAGTAGCCCTGAAGATGTCCTGGAGCAACAACCCAGCACCGAGCACCTTCCCAGCATCTAATTGACCACTGTGGGAAATTAAACTTCACAAGGCAATGCCAAGGGCCCTTAAGTTATCAATAAGGCCAGAGAGCTGCTAGTGACAGCTGCTTTGATGCCTTTCATTGGCATAAAACCCCCCAAAAAGCAGCCTTAAATATGTGAATGCTAAAGTGCTGCTTGGTTTGAGCTGAGTATTGACTCTAATTATGTGTAAACTTCTGTTCCAAAGCAGCCCAGGTGTGATGTACCCAGGCAGGGTTAGACATTGAGCTTCTTACTGCCCCAACCCCTTTTTATTTCTCTCTTTGGCAGAGAGTGTGGCTGCAGGTTGGGGGTTTGTGGTGTAAATTCAGCTTCTTACTGCCCCAACCCCTTTTTATTTCTCTCTTTGGCAGAGAGTGTGGCTGCAGGTTGGGGGTTTGTGGTGTAAATTCAGCTTCTTACTGCCCCAACCCCTTTTTATTTCTCTCTTTGGCAGAGAGTGTGGCTGCAGGTTGGGGGTTTGTGGTATAAACTGAGCTGCTTATTGTTCCAAATCCTTTGTGTTTCTCTATTTGGTGAAAGATGTGGCTGCAGGTTGGTTTTTTTCTGGGGGGGTTGGGCTTCTTTTTGTGCTTCAGTTCTCTGGTAGGGAGCAGGTACTCAAAGACAGGAGTCTGATTTCCCTCAGCAGAGGGACTTTTGATGTTACTTTGTCCACATTCTAAACTACTTTCTTTTTTTTTTCCACAGCAAGAGGGGTCAGGGACTGGAATGAGCTGCCCAGGGGGGTGCTTGAGTCACCAACCCTAGATGTGTTTAAAGCTTGTTTAGATGTGGTGCTTGGGGATATGGTTTAGGGGTGAACATCACAGAGTAGAGTTATTGGTAGAGTCTTTTCCAACCTGAATGTTTCTGTGGTCTAAATTCTGTATTCTTACTTCTCATCCTCTTTGTTTTCTGCAACCAAAGATTCTGTTTCCTGGCCAGAGCTGTTATTTCTTTAGCTGCAGAGCTCACATTTCTGGAGGCAGTGATGCAAACCAGCCTAGAGCAGATGTCTTCAAGGTGGGCTGGTAACATAAACCCATCCCTGAGTGCTCTTGAAGCTGCTGCTGCTCTTCCTGCAGTTAGTTGCTAGAATGTGATGGTCAAAATGAGGAACACAACCCTTTAGAACTGAGGGGAGATGTTCTGTTGATTGTTTTATTCCCACTTTTCATTCTTTCTGATAACATAGGACAGCAGCAGAATCTGATAGAGTCATAGAATCAAGCAGGTTGGAAGAGACCTCCAGGCTCATCTAGTCCAACCTATCCCCCAGCCCTAGCCAACCGACCAGACCATGGCACTAGGTGCCCCATCCAGCCTTGTCTTGAGTGATCACTTCTCCCTGCTGGCCACACTGTTGCTGATACAGGCCAGAATGCTTTTAACTCTTGGCCACCCAAGCATACTGCTGGCTCACATTTAGCCAGCTGCCAGTGAGCACCCCCAGGTCCATTTCTGCCAGGCAGCTCTCCAGCCACTCTGCCCCATCATGGAACTGTTTGGGTTGGAAGTGACCTCTGGAGATCCCTGCTAATGCAGGTTGCACAGCAATCATAGAAGCATGGAAGTGTTAGAATCATAGAATTATTTGGGTTGGAAAAGACCTCCAAGATCATCCAAGCCAACTTTCAACCCAACCCCACCATAGCCATGAAATCATGTCCCCAGGTGCCATGGCCACAGCGTTCTTGAACACCCTCAGGGATGGGGACTCCTCCACCTCCCTGGGCATCCTGTGCCACTCCCTGTCCTCTCTTGCAGCAAAAAAATTTTTCCTCCTCTCCAACTTAACCCTCCCCTGCCACAATTTCAGGCCATTTTCTCCTCTGCTATCACCTGAGATGAGGGAGAAGAGGCCAACCTCCTTTCAGGGAGTTGTAGGGAGCAATGAGCTCTATCCCTCAGCCTGTTCTTCTCCACACTAACCAAACTGGGGTTTAAATATGTTTCTTGCAATATGAGATGCTGGGAGAAATGACCTCCCAGAGAAAGAAGGTAGTGTCCATCCATAGTGTCCTGCCTCTGGGGCTGCAAGCTTGTGTGTAGTGTGCTGGGAGTCAGGACCTGGTTTTCTCCATGAACAGGACAGGTACCTACTGTGTGCAGTACTTTTGGTACCCTGGTTCAAACAAGTGCCCCACATCAGTCAGTTGTACCTCAAGATCCAGGCAGGCACCTGCTGAGGTTTGTTGCTTTCATGACCGAGGTGCACTCTGGAGTCAGCTCCTGACAGCTTGAGCTGATCAGAGTTGGGCTCTTGTGATACATCCCTGATGCCATTTCATCCCCTGGTGCCATTCTTCCCTCACCTCTGTGCTCCACAATAGTGCAGTGAAGCTGATCTGTCTGATTCCCAGCATGGAGGGGTTGGAAGGGACCTCTGGAGCTCAGCCAGTCCAAGCCCTGCTCCAGCAGGGCACCCACAGCAGCTTGCCCAGCAGCACAATGCCCAGGGGGGTTGGAAGCTCTCCACACAAGGACACTCCACAGCCTCTCTGGGCAGCCTGCTCCAGGCCTCCACCACCCTCACAACAAACAACTTTCTCCTCCTGCTCAGGTGGCACCTCCTGGGTTCCACTTTGTGCCCATTGCCCCTCATGCTGTCCCTGGGCACCACTGACAAGAGTCTGGCCCCAGCCTTTAGCTTTTGCTGGGCATTGCTCAGCTGCCCTCTGGGGCTGCTCTTCTGCAGACTCTCAGCCTTTGTTCCTCCTGGAGCTGCCCCAGGCCCCTCAGCATCTCCACAGCCCTCTACTATGCCTTGGAAGCTCTCCCTCTTGCTTGCTTTCAGTGAGGAGCAGAACAAGTTGAGACTCCTCTGTGTGGAGAACATTGATGGGGGGTAAGAAAGGTCAAGCATGGGGCATGGAAGTTGAGATAAGGTGAAAGGCAGTTGCAGTGCTGGAGTAAGGTGGTGAGCAGGGCTGCTGCCAGTTTCTACTGCAAGGCAGCAGGTTTGCATGAGGTGGTAGAGGCTGAAAATCTGCTGGTGCTTCATCTGCTCCTTATGTAGATGTATTGGTATAAGACTTTGGCCCTCTCCGAGCTGCAAAGATATGTCTGGCTTCAGCCACTCCAGATTTTACTGAGGTGTGATGTGCTGGGAAGAAAGGATCACCCCTCCCTCCAAAAGTGATAATTTCAGACATGTGTAGAGCTTTTATCCTGTTGCTGTTAACCCAGGGCTCGAGTTGCTGTCTGAGCAAAATATTTGGTGTGAAATACATGATGGCATCAGGGAAAAATGTGCAAAATGCTCGTTTGTTCTTGGTGTAGGTGGAGGGAGCTGAACAGAAATGGCTGCTTTAAAAGAACAGGATAGGAAGTGAATGTTTGACCACTTATTTTGCTTAGTGTAAGTGCAGAGAGATGTATTTAAATGTCTGTTTGCAAAGAATGAGTGGAGGGAAGGCTGGGAGGTTAACAGTTGTTAATAGCTGCCTTAATGGTAACTGTCAGCTCAGTATTTGGAGGGCTCTTTTGTACAGTCCCTTTCCTTTGCAGAGTTGGGCAGGGAGAAACTGAATGAAATCCAACAAGGCCAAGGACAGAGTCTGGCATCTGGGAAAGAACAGCTCCGTGGAGCTGTTGGGGACTGAGCTGTTGAGCAGCAGCACAGGGGAGAGGGGCCTGGGGGTGCAAATAAATAAATAAATGCAGTGTTTTGAGGCTTCCATTCTGTGGAGTACCTTGCAAGTCCCTTGCAATATGTGACGCAGGATACCTGAGATGAATTCTGCTCAAGTTAACGTATTAAAGGTCCTGGGGGTGCTGGTGGGCAGCAGGGTGCCCAGGAGCCAGCAATGTACCCTGCTGGCCCAGGGCCTCCTGGGCTGCATTGGAAGGGCTGTGGTCAGTAGGGCAGAGAGGTTCTCCTGCAATCTTGTGTCCAGTTCTGGGCCCTCAGCGCAGGAAGGAGCTCAGGGAAGTGCTGCAGAGAGCCCAGCCCAGAGCCCCCAAACTGCTGCAGGCAGTGGCAGCTCTGCTGGGAGGCCAGGCTGAGGGAGCTGGGGCTGCTTGGAGCAGAGGAGCCTGAGAGCTGCCCTCAGTGCTGCTGCTAAAGATGTGCAGGGCTGGAGCCAGGCTCTGCTCAGGGGTGGCCAAGGACAGGCCAAGGGGCACCGAGTGCCAGCTGGAGCAGAGGAGGTGCCAGGGGAGCAGGAGGGAGAACTTTGTGAGGGTGCTGGAGCCTGGAGCAGGCTGCCCAGAGAGGCTGTGGAGTCTCCTGCTCTGGGGACATCCCAAGCCCATCTGGCTGTGTCCTGGGTGCCCTGCCCTGGGTGTTGGACCTACCTTTCTTCCTTCATTTGGCAGCTTTAAGCAGCACAGCAACACTTCAACACCAGCACCTCGTTTGCTTCCCACTTGGACTGGATGATCTCTAGAGGTCCCTTCCAAGCTCTAATGTTCTGTGTTTGTGTGGAAAAGATTCATGCCTACAACAGAGCTATCAAAAGCACTGGATTTTGCAGGAAGAAAGATTCCAATTCTCTTGCCTACCTCCCAAAGCCTTGGGACCACATTTTCAACCTGCATTTTCCTTCCCAAACAGGATTTTGCAGCTCTCTGTCACTGCTGTTTTCCATGGGATCATCTCAGCCCCTCTTGAAAGCAAACTAACCAAAAGCCCTCTCCTTCTCATAAAAGGGTTTTATTTTATGCTCAGCTCAAATAAGTCATTTCAAGTTGCTTGCAGTTCTGAGCTGCTGATTTATAGCCTGGAAATGAAGGCAAGGGCAGGAGTTAGGGGGTGGGTGGGGGTTAATTTATGCATATACTGTTAAACATCTATTTTTTTTTTTCCTCCCCCTTCTATGGTTTCTTTTGCTTCTCTTGTATGGAAGTATTCAGGGCTGAGGAACATTGAAACAGAATTTAAATGAAGCTGTGGCATAGCACTGCAGGATAAAAAAATGCCCAATCTGTTAGCAGCCTGGTATCAAAAAGCTGGGCTAAAAGTTTCCCCCCCTTCCTTAAAGCTTCTTGATTGGAGAAAAGGAGGGGGGGGGAAGGAGAGGAGGGAAAAAAAAAGGCAAGCAAATCCTTTTGCTATTTTTCTGCTCTATAGTCTTCTTGAAGTTCTTCCAAATTAGATTTTAAATGCCAATTAGGAGGTTGAATATACTAAAATAAAAGCAAATACAACCAAAATGGCCTCACCTTATGGCTAGTTAGGCTCTTTCTCTCCAAAGCAGAACCTTTGCTCTGAGCGTGGCTTTGAGAAAGAGCTTCAGCTTAATGAACACATTAATTAGAACCATAACTATTTATAAGGTAATTAGAAACGAAGCAGGGTAAACTGGGCTTTTCCTGCAATTAATGGAGGATTAATTACTGGAGGTAATGAAGTGGATTTTTAAATGCATTAAGGTGAAGTACAGAGCTGTGCAGAGCTTTGTGATAGTGGCATAATGAAGCCAGGCTGTTTGAGCGCGGCTCCTCTGAGCTGCCTAATAAGCATCATTGCATCATTATGTATGCACTTAAAAAGACTTACCACCAAAATGACTGCCTAATTATTTCTAATTGGCAGGACTCTGTGTAGTCATTGAGCTGTTTGTAGCCATTTTAAGGTTCATTTAACTATCCTCGGGGCCATGTGATAGATGGTGGGGGGGGAGGAAAGGCTTCCACTACGGACTGGCCTTGGCTGGTGCCGTTAATCAGTTTTGGTGGGCTTGAGCTTGAAATGCATTTGCTCATGCAGAGGTCAGAACCTGCAGTAGTCCAAGCAAAGTTTGGCTTTTTGAAGCTGCCTGGCTGTATTCATTAGCAATTAGTAAAATAATTGTGCCTGCCACTGTGTTTGGATTTCCATCTGACTCGCTCTGCTTTCATCGCTCTGCCTTCTCGTCGCGTATTAGCTCGACTGGAAAGCAAATCTTCTTCCCACAGACCCTTTTAGCAGCTCGAGTGTAGTGGCATCTGTTCCCATCTCCTACCTTTCTTCCTTCATTTGTTAGCTTTTAAACAGCACACCACTGTTCCAGCACCCACACCTCCTCTGCCTGCCGCCACATTGCCCAGGGAAAGCTTCTGCCCAAGGACGACGGTTTTAGGGCTTCTAAAGGGGCAATCTCCGAGGCCGTTAAGCATTGAGAGAGGAAGCCAGGAGTAAAATCGAATGCTGACCTTTACCAGAGTTGGCTGGTGGCAGGGGTAGCTCTTGCCAAGGTGCTGGCAGCTTTGTGCAGTCAAGGACAGCTCCTGGCAGCAGAAAGCTGTGTAGTGGTCCTAGAACGGCTCAGGTTGGAAGCGCCCTCAGAGATCAACTGCTGCAACCCTCTGCCATGGGCAGGGACACCTCCCAGCTAGACTTGGTTGCTCAAGGCCTCATCCAGTCTGGCTTTGAACACCCTTAGGGAACCACCCTGGGCAGCCTGTGCCAGACTCTCACCACCCCTCACACTGAAGAACTTCCTCAGCTCCACTCTCCCCCTGCTCTGCCTCAGCTCCAAACCATTCCCCTTTGGCCTGTTTCCAGGCCCCCTCAGCACAAGTCCCTCTGCAGCCTTCCTGCAGGATCCCTTCAGGCACTGGCAGGCAGCTCAAAGGTCCCCCCAGAGTCTTCCCCAGGCTGCACCCCCCCAACTCCCTCAGCCTGTGCTCACAGCAGAGCTGCTCCAGCCCTTGGACCATCTTTGTGGCCTCCTCTAGCCTCACCCCAGCAGCTCTGCGTCCTTCACATGCTGGGGACAGCAGCACAGGAGGCAGGATTGGAGCTGATTGGTGCTGGGCTGCATGAGGGCACTGCTGGCTCCTGGGGAGCTGCTCAGCAGCCAGCACCCCCAAGTCTCTTTCTTCAGGGCTACTCTCAACCTGCTCTGCACCTAGCTTGAAATTTAGTCTGGGACTGGCCTGATTCTTCCTCACCCCTGTGCGGATGTCAGTGCAGCTCTCTTGTCAATAATGCCATTGGGAAGGTAGAGGCTGTGCCTTGGAAAGGACCTTTTGGAGCTGTCCTAATTAGTATTTAGTTATTTTCTCTCACAGTGCCAGATTTAATGTGACATCCCACTGTGGTAAGAGCCTGTGGAAGCTCTCAGAGAGCAGCACGTTGTCCTGGTGGCCCTAATCACAACCATCTGTAGGTTGCTGTCAGCCTACAGGAGCCATTCCTACAGCTTAAGAAAACAGCGGCGAGCAAATTGTGGGCTAATGAAAGAAAGGTCAGCTTGGCCTCCTTGGGCTACACACACACATACAAAAAGGCAGTTCTGGTAATTTAATGTCACAACATAAGCTTTAAAAATTAGTTGTTTAGGTTGTGCTTAAAGTTTAAGTGGATTGAAAAGAGTTAATGGGTTTGAAGGAGTGAACGCCGGCATCTGTTCGTGGAAGGTGAGTTGAAGTGAGAGAGAAGGGGGAAACATGGGGACTGAGGCACCAGCAACTAAGAGAGAAGCTAAATCTGGACTACACTGTAAACTCATCATGGAATTGTTTGGCTTGGAAAAGCCTTCCAAGATCACTGAGTCCAACTGGCAACCCAACCCCACCACGGACACTAAACCATGGCCCCAGATTTCTTGGACACCTCCAGGGATGGGGACTCTACCCCCCCCCTGGGCATCCTGTGCCAGTCCCTGACCGCTCTTTTTCCTCCTCTCTAACCTAACTCTCCCCTGGCACAATTTCAGGCCATTTCCTCTTCTATCATTTGAGACTAGGGAGAAGAAGCCAACCTCCTTTCAGGGAGTTGTGGGGAGCAATGAGATCTCCCCTCAGCCTCCCCTTCTCCACACTAAACAAACTGGGGGTTAAATCTGTTTCTGCAATACGAGGTCATCCCCAACCTGAGCCTCTCCTGGCACAATTTCAGGCCATTTTCTCTCCCACTATCCTGAGATTAGGGAGAAGAACCAACTCCCACCTCAGCCCAACCTCTGATTTGAGCAAGTACTTGTTAGATTCAGTAGATCATAGAATCAGTGAGGCTGGGAAAGGCCTCTAAGATCATAAAGTCCAAGGGTTGGACTCCATCTTTAGAGATGATTTCCAGCTGACACAATTCTGTGTCCCCAGATTTCCAGCCCCAGGCTTTAAAAGTGCCAGAATGATTTAGATCTGAGTCACTTCAAGGAGTGACAGTGTGAGGTGGTGAGGGTGAGTTGTCCCTTGCAGGAGTATGGGAAGTCTGAGCTTTGGGCATCAGGCAAGACGATAAAGATCTCAAGTGTCATGGAATCACAGAATCAAACAAGTTGGAAGAGAGCTCCAAGCTCATCCAGCCCAACCTCTCACCCAGCCCTGTCCAATCAACCAGACCATGGCACTAAGTGCCCCAGCCAGCCTTGGCTTCAACACCTCCAGGGATGGGGACTCCACCATGTCCCTGGGCAGCCCATTCCAATGCCAATCACTCTCTCTGGGAAGAAGTGAAAGCTTTCCTGAGGGCTGTGGTTAGGTACCTGAAGTCTGGAGTGTTCCCAGCTTCAGCTGAACTAGAAAGATGAAATTATCTGAATAATACAAGGAAGTCTTGACCTTGCTTCAGAACTTGGCTTGCAGTCAGTAGATACCATCACAGAATTGGTGCCTCCTCTGGAACTGAAGCTTGGTGATCAAAGGTGTCAAGTGCCTAGGATGTTGCAGCTGTGAAGTGCAGTACCTGGGCAGAGATGCTCTCATCTGCTGTGGGGAGGGGTGAAGTCTCCACTCTCTGTGCTAAGCTAACTTCCCTTCGTGTCACTTGTCATAGGAATCAAGGACAGGGATCAGGCTTCTTGGTCTGCAGTGGCCAGAAGCATTTAGAGTAGAATTTCAGCCCCTAAGACTTGGTGGTTTGATTAGTAGCAAGAAGTGATAGAAGTGGGGAAAGAACAAAGTTGAAATTGCACGAAAAGATCCCAGAGCCTCAGCAGGGTGGGGTTGGAAGGGACCTCTGGAGCTCACCCACAGCAGCTTGCCCAGCAGCACAATGCCTGGAGGATGTTGGAAGCTCTCCACACAAGGAGATTTTCCACAGCCTTTCTGGGCAGCCTGCTGCAGGTGTCCAACATCCTAGCACCAGGCTCTTGATTTATTGCTGAGATATTAAAGTGGCCTCACTTGGTTGGGTTTTCTTTGCAGCTGTTGAGCTAAATAAATAATATTTGAGTTAATAATCTAATACCAAAGAATTGTAACAACTGAGAGGTACTAAGAAGTGTCCTGCTCTGAGCTGGACCAGCACCAGTCCTGCTTGCTGCTGTCCCTGCCCAGCTCAGGGCCTGCTCACTGAGGCACTTGCTGCAGGGCAGGGCAGCTTTGCACAGCCAGGGGCTGCTGCCAGCAGGCAGAAGCTGATGGGCAGAGCTCCTGACAAGGCCTGGGGGGCAGAAAGGCTCTGCCTGGCACTTGCTGCTCTGCACACCCAGGGCACTGCCACAGCTTGTGGGGCAGGAAGGCAGAGGTGGCAGCTGTGGGAAGGAGCAGCCAGGACAGGTGACCCTCAGCTGCCCACCAAGGCATTGCAGCCTGTGGGTGGCATCTTCAGGCACAGGCTGAAGGAAAGTCAGGGTCCAGCCTCTTCTTCCCTGGCTGCTGTCCCAAGAGGATTCTGTCACTTCTGCTGTCATCCTCATCCTTGTGTGCCTGAATCCAGTTCCAGAATCCAGCTTGTGAATCTGGTTCCCCATGGCTGTTGAGTCCAGTCTGGGACTTGCCCAGTGCTTGCCCATGGCATCAGCGGTGCCATTCGTGGTTCAGTGAATCAGAAGGGTTCGGTGAGGGGTTGGACTTGGTGATCCTAGAGGTCTTTTCCAACCTGGGTTATTCTGTGATTGTGGGCATCAGGGGTTGGGTTCCACACTGGTTTGTGTCCCTGTGTCTCTGTCCCATGGCCTTGTTCTTCTCTCCATCCCAGCTGGGTTACTTCTTTCCCATCCCATCAATCTCTCTCCCTTTGCTTTCTCTTCCCTTTGGGTAGGCAGAGAGGGTCCTGGAGACGCCCTGGTGCTGCTGTGGTGGCCTGCCCTGACCTGTGACAGATGCCTAGGGACATCCCTGACATCCTGTGACATCTTAGCACCTTCCCTGCAGTGCTGTTCGTTTGCCAGCCAGGTAGCTCCTTCCTGCAGCACCTTGCCTTTGCTGCTGGGGCCCTGGTGCCGGCAGAGCCCTGGTGCCAATGCAGCTGTGGTGCTGGTGGAGCCCTGGTGCCAACACAGCCCTGGTGCTGGCAGAGCTCTGGTGCCAACGCAGCCGTGGTGCCAGTGCAGCCATAGTGCTAGCAGAGCCCTGGTGCTGGCAGAGCCCTGGTGCCAATGCAGCCCTGGTGCTGGCAGAGCTCTGGTGCCAGTGCAGCCCTGGTGCCAGTGCAGCCGTAGTGCTAGCAGAGCCCTGGTGCTGGCAGAGCCCTGGTGCCAGCGCAGCCCTGGTGCCAGCAGCCCGATGCTGTGCTCTGGCTGCTCTCTCCCTTCAGCCAAGTCCACCTCAGTGAGCGCTCTCCAAGTGTCCTGCCCTGAAGCGATTAGATCGGCCCTAGGAGATGGAATTCAGTGCTTGAGCGCAGTGTAATTGGGGCAATAGTAACCGGCCCTGACCTCATTTCCTTCAGAACAATGAACATGAATAGTTTCAGGTTTTATGAGGCTGATATTCCAGATGTAGTGTACATTTAATTAAGTGTAGTTTCCTTTTGCCCATGGTATGTGTCTCTGCTTTCTGTCGCCAATTCTTTCTACTTTTACAGTTTCCCACATGTTTTCTTTCACCATTTATGATTTTTTTTCCCTCTTTTTTTTTTATTCCTGGTGTGTGTGTTTTAGAGCAGCCCTAGAAGGGGATTTAAATCACTTTAGCATGCAGCAAGCCCAGCTCCCCATTCAAACAATAAACGCCAGTTTAAAAAGCCCTTCAGATCTTCTCTCACTTCATAAATACGAATGCATCAAACCCGTGGTGCAGTTGTAGTGCCCACCTGCTAATTAAATCCAGATTTCCTCAAACTTGGTTTAAACCAAAAGAGAGAGGGGGAGGGGGAAGACCAAAAAAAAAAAAGACAAACCTGCTTATTTGTTTCAACTCCCATCCCTGGGCAGGCTGCATATGGCCCTTGTGAAACTAATTACGCCTCCGGAGCAGCTGTGAATTTAGTGCAGCTCAGTTTTAGCCAAGCTTTCTTGCTTTCTTTTTTTTACATTTTAATTGATTACCTGTGAAGAAATTAGCAAATTAACACTTTTTGTGGAGGAACTGAACGAGGAAGGGGAGAGGGGAGGGTGGGGGGTGGGAGGGATTTATTTATTCTGGAGGCTCTCAGTTGTTTCCCAGTGGCGATGGGAACGGAGCTGTTTATTAGGCTGCTTTGAGATGGAGTCATAGAATGGTTTAGGTTGGAAGGGACCTCAAAGATCAGCCAGTTCCAACCCTCCACCACAGGCAGGGGTTGGTCTGGATGACCAAGCCAGGCTGGATGAGGCTCTAGCCAGCTTGATCTAGGAGGTTGGAACTCAGTGTTGCTTGTGGTCCCTTCCAACCCTGACTGATTCTGTGATTCCATGACTCTTCTGCCAGGCACCCAGCAACAGAACGAGGGGACACAGTCTCAAATTGTGCCAGGGCAGGTTCAGGCTGGATGTTAGGATGATGCTGAAGGGACTGGAGCACTGCCTGATGAGAAGAGGCTGAGGGACCTGGGGCTGCATGGTCTGGAGAGGAGAAGGCTGCCCTGGGATAGGACAAGGGGATGGAAACTACAGCATGAGATGTTCCACCTCAACATGAAGGGAGGTTGCAGCCAGGTGGGGTTGGGCTCTTCTGCCAGGCAGCCAGCAACAGAACAAGGGGACACAGCCTGAAGCTGTGCCAGGGCAGGTTCAGGCTGGCTGTTAGGAGGAAGTTGTTGGCAGAGAGAGTGATTGGCATTGGAATGGGCTGCCCAGGGAGGTGGTGGAGTGGCCGTGGCTGGAGGTGTTGAAGCCAAGCCTGGCTGGGGCACTTAGTGCCATGGTCTGGTTGGTTGGGCAGGGCTGGGTGCTAGGTTGGGCTGGATGAGCTTGGAGCTCTCTTTTCCAACATGCTTGATTGTGTGATTCTATGGCTCCTGCTTGCTCCTCTGCTCAGACCCCACCTGCAACACTGCCTCCAGCTCTGCTGCCTGCAGCACAAGGAGGACATGGGAAGTGTTGGAGTGGGGCCAGAGGAGGTCACCAAGATCATAGAATGGTTTAGGTTGGAAGGGACCTCAAAGCTCATCCAGTTCCAACCCCCTGCCATAGGCAGGGACACCTCCCACTAGAATAGGTTGCTCAAGGCTTCATCCAGCCTGGACTTGAACACCTCCAGGGAGGTTGTGGAGGACAGAAGCACAGGCACAGGTTGAGGGTGGTGAGACACTGGCACAGGTTTCCCAGGGAGGTGTTCAAGGCCAGTTTGGATGATTCCTTGAGCAACCTGTTCTATAGTGGGAGATGTCCCTGCTTATAGCAGGTGGGTTGGAAATATGGATGAGTTCTGAGGTCATCCACAACCTCCCTGGGCAACCTGTGCCAGTGTCTCACCACCCTCACTGCCAAGACCTTCTTCCTAACATCCAGTTTAAATCTCCTCTCTTCCAATTTAAACTCATTGCTCAAGGTAAAACTCTTGCATCCAGGTCAGGAAGGTATTGGTGAGGCTCTATTAGTTGAGGGTGAGAATTCTAAGGGGCTGGAGGGGTTCCTGAGTGGTGCTAAGCATTTGTGTGTTCTGTAAGCTGGACATGAAAAGCAGCTTGGTAGGTAATAGCTTTTTCACAGGGTTTTGGTAACATATGGGCTGATCTGGATCTGAGAGCTCTTTGAAGAGCTTTGAACTTGACTAAGTGGCTTAACCTTTGGCATGGAGGGTGGGTGGGATTTGGGTGGGAAGGAGGTCTGCCTGCTGGTAGTCTATAGCTGGACTTTTTAATTTCGTTTTCCTCCTGTAGTTTTCTAGGTTGAGTGTTCTGGGATTTGTTCTGAGGTGGATAATCAGGGTGATGTTTATTTTTCCAGCAGGAAAGAAGATAGAGGCCTTGGAGGTACTGGCACAGGTTGCCCAGGGTGGTTGTGGATGACCTCAGAACTCATCCATTTCCAACCCACCTGCTATAGGCAGGGACACCTCCCAGTAGAACAGGTTGTGAGCTTGTCTGATGGCTTCTTGTAGCTGCGTCTCAGGAAGTGATGTTTTTCTTTCCTCTGCTGTGTTGATCACAAGATGCTTTACTGGTGCTTGGTGATGGCATTCAGGTGAACTTGTCCAGGCTGCAAGTGGAGATGTACCACAGCTTGTCAGCCGCTGAGCAGCAGGCTTCCTGTCTTTGCTTTTCACTTGGTGAGGTTGCCCTCCACTGCCAGGAGTCTGTTGTGCATTTAACCTAGGCTCGTGGAATCCTTTTGGTTGGAAAAGACCTTCAAGATCATTGAGTTCAAGCCTTAACTGCCAGGTCAGCACTAACCCATGGCCCTCAGCACCACATCTTCGTGGTTTCGAAACCCCTCCAGGGATGGGGACTCCACCACTGCCCTGAGCAGCCTGAGCCAGGGCTGGACAACCCTTTTGGGGAAAAAAACTTCCTCATGGCCAACCTCAACCTCTGCTTAGTCATTGCTAGTCCTAGAGTGTGCCCAGAGAAGGGCAATGAAGCTGGTGAAGGGTCTGGGAAACAAGGCTGAGGAGGAGCAGCTGAGGGAGCTGGGGGAGTGCAGTGTGGAGAAGAGGAGGCTGAGGGCAGAGCTCATTGCTCTCTACAGCTCCCTGAGAGGAGGCTGCAGCCAGGTAGGGGTGGCTGCTCTCCCAAGGAGCAAGTGATAGGAAGAGAGGAAGCAGCCTCAGGTTGCACCAGGGAAGGTTTAGATTGGACTTTAGAAGAAACTTCTTCGCTGAAAAGGTTCACAAAGTCTGGCCCAGGCTGCCCAGGGCAGTGGTGGAGTCCCCATCCCTGGAGGGGTTTCAAGAGCATGGAGATGTGGTGCTGAGGGACATGGGTTAGCAGCTGCCTTGGTAGAGTTAGAGATGATTTGGCTTGATCTTAAAAGCCTTTCCAAGCTTTCCAAAGCTTGCCTGATCCCTGAGAAGGTGAGCTGGAAGCAGAGCAGTTACCCCAGTGTGAAAGGGCTCAGCAGAACCTGTCTCACCAGCACTGAGGTCTGGAAGGGAGCATTCCTGGTAGATTGCTCCCTTTTGCTCTTCCTTGTTCTGCCTGGGGTGACTACAGACCTCTGGAGTGGTGTTGCTGTGTCTGTGCTTTGTGGCCACTGCTGGTGAGCAGCAGAAATAAACTCAGTGAGGTTAGCAGGCAGGCTTGGGCCAAGCTGCCCAGAGAGGTTGTGCTGCCTCTTTCTCTGGAGCCTTTCAAGACCTTCTTGCATGCACTCCTGCGTGGACTACTCCAGGTGACCCTGCTGTAGCAGGGGGGTTGGACTCGATGATCTCTGGAGGTACCCTCCAGCCTCTAACGTTCTGTGATTGCCTGGGCTCTGTAGCTCTGCCACCTCAAGGGACAGTAATGAGAGAATCATACAACCACAGAATCAAGCAGGTTGGAAGAGACCTCCAAGCTCACCCAGCCCTGTCCAGTCAACCAGCCCTATTCAGTCAACCAGCCCTATTCAGTCCACCAATCTTAACATCCAGCCTCGACCTCCCCTGGCACAGCTTGAGGCTGTGTCCCCTTCTGTTGCTGGCTGCCTGGCAGCAGAGCCCAACCCCACCTGGCTACAGCCTCCCTTCAGGGAGCTGTAGACAGCAGTGAGGTCACCCCTGAGCCTCCTCTTCTCCAAGCTAAGCAACCCCAGCTCCCTCAGCCTGTCCTCAAAGGCCTTGTGTTCCAGGCCCCTCCCCAGCAGAGGTGAAATACTTGCACAGAACTTCTGCACAGCGATGGGAAATGCAGGGAAACTGCCTGAGAGGAGGCCAGGTTGTCTTAGAGTCACAGAGCAGCTTGGGTTGGAAGGGACCTTTCAGGGTCATCCAGTCCAAGCCCCTGCAGTCAGCAGGGACATCTTCCACTGGACCACACTGCTCAAGGTCTCAGTGTCTGCAGGGTGATGGTTTGTAGGTCTTCATCACGGTGCTGGTAAATCCAGCATCTTTGTGCCAGCTACAAAGGAGAAGGCTCTTGTAGGTCAAAACTTCCTCTACCTGAGGACTCAAGAATTGCTGGAGGCTTTTGCCTGCTATGCACTGAGCAAAATCCACAGAAGCACAGAACGTTAGGGGCTGGAAGGAACCTCTGGGGATCCTCGAGTCCAACCCACCTGCCAAAGCAGGAACAGGCTCCTCAGGGAGGCTGTGGAGTCTCCTTCTCTGGAGCCTCTCAAGGCCTGTCTGGACGTGTTCCTGTGTGACCTGAGCTAAACTGTATGGTCCTGCTCTTGCAGGGGGATTGGACTGGATGAGCTCTTTGGGTCCCTTCCAACCCCTGACATCTGTGAGCCTGTGAACACATCCAGATGGGGCTTGAAAGTCTCCAGGAAAGGAGACTGCACAGCCTCTCTGGGCAGCCTGCTCCAGGGCTCCAGCACCCTCACTGTGAAGAAGTTTCTCCTCATGTTGAGGTGGCACCTCCTGGGTTGTAGCTTGTACCTGTTAGTCCTTGTCCTGTCACTGGGCACCACCAGAAAGACAGCATCACCTTCATCCTGACACACACCCCTCAAACGGTTGTAGACGCTGCTCAGGACCCCTCTCAGCCTTCTCCTTTCCAGACTAGACAGCTCCAGGGCTCTCAGCCTTCACGGCAGAGGTGGTCAAGTCCCCCACTCACTCTGGTAGCTGCTTTAGTTCACAATAGGCCACTGAAGTGGTAATTTGAGCTGTGGTCTGAGTGCTAAGAGGAGATCTTGCCTTGGGAGAGATGCCATATGCTGAGTGAAACGGAACCCAGGGGGT
This sequence comes from Tricholaema leucomelas, assembly GCA_013400475.1. NCBI lineage: Eukaryota > Metazoa > Chordata > Aves > Piciformes > Lybiidae > Tricholaema lacrymosa > Tricholaema leucomelas. The sequence continues at coordinate 204,775 of WAAF01001370.1, forward strand.
TCTGACCTCCAGTGCCTGCCTGAAAGGCTGCCTGGCAGGAGGAGGTTCGCTCACCCTGCTAGGCTGGACACATTCCAGGCTCAGTAACAACCTTTTCCCTCCCTGTAATTTATAGCTTCATCTGGAGCTCGTATTTTCTCCTGCTCGTGCCATTGTTGAGCTTTATTAAACAGTTGTTGCCTTTCTCAGTGCAGTGATCTTCTGTCTGCGATTCGGCTTTTAAAGCCCTTTGGAGTTCTGCAGTTGCAGGAGGTGCTAAAGAGCCCTTTCCTGCTCTTTTAAACTTCCCTCTCGGTGCTTAATGAAACTTTTCAATGAGGTGCCACCAGCACTTTTATGGAGGTGGACCTTGTGATGGAAACTAAAGCAGGCTTGACCTCTTTTCCGGACTGGTCATTGTCTGGAGCTACTCAGGTACCATAAAACAAACCCAAAAACAGAGGACTTGAGCCATGGCAAATGAAAATGTAGGAAATAATCAAAAAGGAATTCAGGAATAATAAAAAGCTTTTTTTGATAGATATAAAACATCCAGAGGAGAGGGATGTCATCCAGAGGGACCTGGGCATGCTCAAGAAGCAGCCCTGTGTGAACCTCATGGGCTTCAGCAAGCCCAAGTGCAAGGTCCTGCAACTGGGTTGAGGTGAACCCTGGTATCAGCAGGGGCTGGGGGTGAAGGGCTAGAGAGCAGCCCTGTGGAAAAGGGTCTAGGGGTACTGGGGGTGCAAAGCATGAGACAAGCTGGCACCCAACTGGTCCTGCATCATGGGCAGGAGGGGGAGGAGGGGATTCTGCCTCTCTGCTGTACACTGCTGAGACCACCCCTGCAGTGCTGGGGCAGCTCTGGAGTGCTCAGCACAGACAGGGACCTGTTGGAGTAGGGCCAGAGGAGACCACAGCAGTGCTGTGAGGCCAGGCTGGGAGAGTTGGGAGTGTGCAGCCTGGAGAAGAGAAGGCTCCAGGAGACCTTATGATGGCCTTTCAGAACTTAAAGAGCCTGATCAGACAGGAGAGACCTTTTAGGCAAACAAGTGTCTCCTCTTCACATGGAACCTCCTGGCCCCCACTTTGTGCCCACTGCCCCTTGTGCTGTCCCTGGGCACCACTGACAAGAGCCTGGCCCCAGCCTCTTGCCCCCAGCCTTTAGCTGTTGCTGAGCATTGCTCAGCTGCCCTCTGGGGCTGCTCTTCTGCAGGCTCTCAGCCCCAGAAGATGTTAGGGGTTGGAAGGGACCCTCATAGGATGTTAGGGGTTGGAAAGGACTCAAAGAGCTTATTGAGTCCAACCCTCCTGCCAGAGCAGGACCATCCAGTCTAGCTCACAGTCCTCCCAGCAGAGCAGCTCCAGCCCTCTGAGCGTCTCTGTGGTTTAATCCTGTGTCCTTCCTTCAGAGCAGCAGCAAAGCTTTTCTGTCCCTCCTCTTTCGGTAGGTTGCTAATTTTGCCTTTCAAAGCACGAAACTGCCGAAGGGTTTTGCCTAATGCCTTGTGGAGGGGTTGGAGCGTGGAGCAGAGCGTGAGCTGTGCAGGGGTTGCTGCTGAGTGTGTGGCTGCTGCATTTCACTGCTCTGCTTCGCTGCAGGTCCCGCTCCCGCCCCTGCCAGCGCTCCTACAGCCGAAGCAGCGAGAGGTCTGCCCACAGGAGGACCCGGAGCGGCTCCCGCGAGAGACGTAAGGGCAAGGAGAAGGGCAAAGGCAAGGAGAAGGAGGCACACGGCCTGAAGCATGGGTAAGTGAAGCACACACAGCCTGCTCTGCCCTGTGCTCTGCACTGCTCAGGCCACATCTGTGTCCAGTTCTGGGCTCCTCCATTGCAGAGAGATGTTGAGGTGCTGGAAGGTGTTTGGAGAAGGGCAGCAAGGCTGGGGAGGGGCCTGGAGCACAGCCCTGTGAGGAGAGGCTGAGGGAGCTGGGGGTGTGCAGCCTGCAGCAGAGGAGGCTCAGGGCAGAGCTCATTGCTGTCTGCAGCTCCCTGCAGGGAGGCTGTAGCCAGGTGGGGTTGGGCTCTGCTGCCAGGCAGCCAGGGACAGAAGAAGGGGACACAGCCTGAAACTGTGCCAGGGCAGGTTCAGGCTGGGTGTGAGGAGGAAGTTGTTGGCAGAGAGAGTGATTGGCATTGGAATGGGCTGCCCAGGGAGGTGGTGGAGTGGCCGTGGCTGGAGGTGTTGAAGCCAAGCCTGGCTGGGGCACTTAGTGCCATGGTCTGGTTGGTTGGGCAGGGCTGGGTGCTAGGTTGGGCTGGCTGAGCTTGGAGCTCTCTTCCGGCCTGTCTGGTCGATGATTCGAGCTGGTCCCTGCGGCAGTGTCCTGAACTGTGAATTGTAACCCAGCAGTGGATCAACCCGGCACAGATTCTGATGGGAACGAACCCACCAGAGCCCACAGTGACTGCAGGCAGCTTCCAGAGGCACAGAGCGTGGGGCAGCACAGAGCGTGGGGCAGCACAGAGCGTGGGGCGGTGCAGGGCAGAGCCAGGCTGCCCCCCGGTGTGCCTGCCGGCGGCGGTCTGCGGCGGGGGCAGGTCGCTGCGGCGGTCCCAAGGCGGGGACTGTGCTTTCTCCTCGCCCTTCTTCCCGACGCTCCTCGAGATCCCCCTCAAGGTCCGACTAGGCGATGTGTCCAGTTGCCATAGCTCTCTGCTGTGGTGATTTGCTCTTCCCGTTGCAGCCCGCAGGGGCTGGGGTTTGAACTTGGTGCCGACTTCTTTCCACGTTCCAAACCCCCGGAGGTGGGGGGCAGGAAGACAGTTGTGCCCCCAGTCAGTCCCCCGGTGGGGCAGGGACTTGTGTGTGCCTTGCCACGCATCCTGTGCTGTGAGGTTACCCCTTGGCCTTAGAGGCCTTTTCCAGCCGACAGAGTTTGTGTCATTTGCTGTGCTCCTCTCTGTCCAGAGGACCTTTTCCAGTGATGTTTACCCAAAGCATTTGCAGTTTCCTCTGCAGTGCCCAGCCCTGGCAGTGTCCCAGCTGCTTTTACCCACGGTGCTGGGCTCATAAATGCCTGTTGATGAGCTTGGCAGAAGACATCAGAGGCGAACTGGGAATATTGGAGCTCTCTGGGTTTGACAGCAGTCAGACACTCCTGCAGCTTGTCATATTTCTGTGGCTTTCCCCCCCCACTCCTTACCTCTTTCCCAGCTCTGCAGTAGGAACTGATTTATGGTAATTGTCTCCTATTTGCATATAGGTTATAGAGTTCCGTGGTGCAAAGCACACTCAGAACTCCTTTCAAGTGCCTGCTCAGATCAAAGCAGGGCTGTGTGATAGCTGTTGTCTGACACCAAGCTGTGTGGTGTTGTTTTCATTAAACATTTATCACACTTCCAACGTGACAGCAGGCAACTTTGTGCTTGGCTAACATGTTGTCATGCAAAATTTATTGAGGGAAGACGAGGTGCTGTAAAGAGATCCTTGTTGCCTTTCACCAGTGGCGAAGGGTAAATGTTTGATTGGGAAGGAAAAGTACCTCCAGCACCGTGTGGTTGGGCTGTGACACAGAAGGGCTGCGAGATGCTTGGCTTTAAAGAAGTGAACAGAGCTTTAGGAGGGTTTGTTCTGAGCAGCTTTGCTCTTGGCAGGTTGTGTGAACAACTTCATCATCAGAAGGTTGGACTGGATGATCTTGGAGGTCTCTTCCAGCCTGGTTGATTCTATGATTCTATGATCTTGAGTCTGCTTGGTCATAGCAAAGGGCTTACAGTGGCTCTGTGGTGATGGAAAGGGGTAGAGTTTGGAAATCAAGGGATGGCTTGGGAGGAAAAGTACCTCCAGCACGGGGTGGTTGGGCTGTGACACAGAAGGGCAGAGAAATGCTTGGCTTTAAACAGAGCTTTAGGAGTGTTTGTTCTGAGCAGCTTTGGCATTGGCAGGTTGTGTGAATGACTTCATCATCAGTAGGCTGAACTGGATAGAACAGAATAGAATAGAATCAACCAGGTTGGAAAAGACCTCCAAGATCATCCAGTCCAACCTATCACCCAGCCCTAGCCAGTCAACTAGACCATGGCACTAAGTGCCTCATCCAGTCTTTTCCTGAGCACCTCCAGGGACAGTGACTCCACCATCTCCCTGGGCAGCCCATTCCAATGCCAATCACTCTCTTGGGAAGAACTTCCTCCTAACATCCAGCCTATGTTTCTTCCAACCTGTTTGATTCTATGATCTTGAGTCTGCTTGGTTGTGGCAAGAGGTTTATGCTGGCTCTGTCATGATGGAATAGGCCAGAGTTTGGAAATTAAGGGATGGCTCAAGAGTAATGGATAAGAGGCTGCATTTGTAATAGCTTCCTGCCCATCATAGAATGGGTTAGGTTGGAAGGGACCTCAAAGCTCAGCCAGTTCCAACCTCTCTGCCATAGGCAAGGACACCTCCCACTAGAACAGGTTGCTCAAGGCTTCATCCAGCCTGGCCTTGAACACCTCCAGGGATCAAAGATCACATTGGGTGCTTCTGTCCTCCACAACCTCCCTGGGAAACCTGTGCCAGTGTCTCACCACTCTCAACCTGTGCCAGTGTCTCACCACCCTCAACCTGTGCCAGTGTCTCACCACCCTCACTTCTTCCTGACATCCAGTTTAAATCTCCTCTCTTCCAGTTTAAACCTATTATTTAAGGTAAACTTTTGCATCCAAGACTGTTCCCTCAGGAAGTTAGGAATTGTCAGGGCAGTTTTCACAGGATAATCCACATCTTTGGACAAAAATGCCTGGAATCACAGAATTGTTTAGGCTGGGGAAGACCTTTGAGATCATCCAGCCCAAGGCTTGCCCCAGCACCGCCAGGTCACCACTAAACCATGGCCCTCAGCACCACATCTGCATGGCTTTGAACTTCCCGCAGGGATGGAGGCTCCACCACTGCCCTGGGCAGCCTGGGCCAGGCCTTGGCATCTCTTTTGGAGAAGAAATTATTCCTCATGTCCAACCTAAACCTATCCTGGTTCAACTTGAGGCTGTTTCCTCTTGTCCTGTCACTTGATCTTTGGGAGAAGAATCCAACTCCCACCTGGCTGCAGCCTCCTCTCAGAGCTGCAGAGAGCAATGAGGTCTGCCCTCAGCCTCCTCTTCTCCACACTGCACACCCTCAGCTGCTTCTCCCCAGCCCTATCCTTCAGACCCTTCCTCACCTTTGTTGCCTTTCTCTGGACCCTCTCCAGCCCCTCAATGTTCCTCTTGGATCAAGAGGCTTAAAACTGAACCCAGGATTCAACATGTGGCCATACTCAGTGCCCAGTACAGGAGACCAATCCCTGCCCTGGCCCTGCTGGCCACACCATTGCTGATCCAGGCCAGGATGCTGGTGCCCTTCTTGGCAACCTGGGCACACATTGGCTCCTCTCCAGCTGCTATTGACCAACACTCCCAGGTCCTTTTCCAGCAGGCAGTTTTCCAGCCAGTCTGCCCCAGGGCAGAGCCTTATCCCCCATGGGATGAGCAGTGGCACTGGAAGCAGTGCCCTGCTCCAGAGGAGCAGGCTCTGTGGCCATGTGTCCACCTAAACCACAGAAATCAGCAGAAAAAAATGCAGAACTTCTTTAAAACCTGCTTAAAATTAGAGAATGCATTTTGAGTGCTGAACCCAAACTGCTTCAGTCCCCTGCTGGAGGATAGTTTGGAGTACTTGCAGTAGAGTTGCTTTGTTCTTGTCTCAGAGGGGGGAAAAAAATCTTTTCCTTAATCCAAGTGGTTTTGTTTCCACGTCTGGACTAAATGATGAGGGCTTTATAATGGCTACAGTCATGCTGCTGAGAGGTTGTTAAAATGTAGTTTTAAGAGCCTTGATAGTCCTAATTAGCTTCAGTAATTAATTGTGGTAGCTTCTTGAGGAATAGCAGATAATGAGCTTCTAAAAGTTGATGAGAAATTGAGGCTCTCTGTCTGACCTGGGCTATCTTTGCCAGACATTTGTTTTAGCTTCCTCTGGAGTGGGCTCTAAAGGAGTTTTGTTTGCATTGTCCTGCCAAGGGAACCTCCTGGGCTCTACTTTGTGCCCATTGCCCCTTGTGCTGTCACTGGTGCCCAGGGACAAGAGTCTGGCCCCAGCCTCTTGCACCCTATACAGCTCCTTTAGCTGTTGCTGAGCATTGCTTAGCTGCCCTCTGGGGCTGCTCTTCTGCAGGCTCTCAGCCCCAGGGCTCTCAGCCTTTGCTGCTCCCAGAGCTGCTCCAGGCCCCTCAGCAGCTCTGCAGCCTCCCCTGGGCTCTCTCCAGCAGTTCCCTGAGCCTCTTGGACTGGGGAGCCCAGAACTGGAGCCAGGACTCCAGACATAGCCTCACCATGGCCTGTCCTGTTTCTTCTGTAAATAAAGAAGTCATCTTGCACCCTTGGTGGGTCTTTCTCAGTCTTTTTTTCAGTGGTCACAGGACAAGGGGTGGCAGGCACAAATTTGGACACCAAAGTCCCATCTGAACATGAGGTGGAATGTCCCCAGGGTTGAGGGAGCCCTGGAGCAGGCTGCCCAGAGAGATGGTGGAGTCTCCTTCTCTGGAGAGATTCCAAACCCACCTGAAGGTGTTCCTCTGTGCCCATATCTAGGTGAACCTGCCTTGGCAAGAGGATCAGAGTGGCTGATCTGCCCTCCAACCCCCACCACTCTGTGAGTCTGTGCTCTTTGAGGTTCGTTGGATGCAGGTGGATGTAGTAAGTTGCCCTTTCAGAATTCTTTCTGTCTGAATTGAGTAGTTTGGGCTGCAGATGCTCAAGGGCAGGTTGATGAGAGGATGCAGGGGACTGCTGCTGGCTCATGTGAGGCTGCTTTTAAGGCTGTTGGAGAAAGGAGCAGATTTGCTTTGCTGGCAAAGAATCTTCAGGTGTTGGAAGCCTGAAGGAAGCCACTGAAAGGCCAAATGAGGACAATTTCCTCTGCAGCAAGTCAGCCAGAGGGCAGTGGGAAGCAGAGCAAGAAGGACAAAGTTGTCCACATGCCCAGAGCAGCTCCAGGGTCATTTGCCTTTGACCCAAATTTGTCACCATTGTCATCTGAGCTGCCTTGGCCTTGCTTTTCTCTTTGTTTGCTAAAAAAAAACCCTTTGTAAGACTGCAGAAGAGTGGCCCTTGAGTTAATGTGCTGTGACACTGAGACAGCAACATATGGTTTGGTCTCTTCTCCTCTGGCTGCCAGGCAGCTGTGAAGAGGCAGCGTGGGGAGAAGTTGGGTGTGAGCTGTGCAGCACAACACCGAGAAGCCTCAGGTTCCACCAGGGGAGTCTTAGCTTGGAGAGGAGGAAAAGTTTCCTTGCTGCAGGAGTGGTCAGGGATTGGCACAGGCTACCCAGGGAGGTGGAGGAGTCCCCAGCCCTGGAGGTGTTCTAGAAACCTGTGGACGTGGCACTTGGAGACATGGGTTAATGGCTCTAGATGCATTAGGTTGAAGGTTGGATTTGATGAACTTAGAGGACCTTTCCAACCCAAACCTGGCTGCCCAGGGAGGTGTTTGGTGTCCCCATCCCTGGAGGTGGGGGAGTCCCCATCCCATCCCTGGAGGTGTTCCAGAAATGTGTGGCCATGGCACCTGGGGAGATGGTTCAGTGGCCATGGTGGGGTTGGGTTGCTGGTTGGATTTCATAGATTCAGTCAAGGATCCACAAGGATCATCCAGTTCCAAACCCCCTGTCACAGGGGCACCTCACACTAGATCAGGCTGTCCAGAGCCTCATCAACCCTGGCCTTAAACACCTCCAAGGATGAGACTGCCACCACCTCTCTGGGCAACCCTTTCCAGCCTCTCACCATCCTCATGCTGAAGAACATTGATGATCTCAGAGGGCTTTTTCCAGCCAAACCAAAGTTTCTGTGGCTCTAAGCAATGTGTGGGCATGGCACTTGGGGACATGGTTTAGTGGCCAGGGTGGTTTTAGAGGTCTTTTCAAACTGAAACAGTTCTGTGATTCTGGACCCTTTAAGCTCCTCCTGTTCTGCAGGATGGCAGCAAGCCAGCTCGTGTGCTGGGCTGCAGCAAGAGCAGTGTGGGCACAGGGCAAGGGAGGGGATTCTGCCCCTTGGCTCTGCCCTCCTCAGACCCCACCTGCAGTCCTGGGTGCACTTCTGGAGCCCCCAGCACAAGCAGGACATGGAAGTGTTGGAGCCAGGCCAGAGGAGGCCACCAAGATGCTGAGAGGGCTGCAGCAGCTCTGCTGTGAGGACAGGCTGAGAGAGTTGGGGCTCTGCAGCCTGGAGAAGAGAAGGCTTCCAGGAGAGCTTGGAGTGGCCTTGCAGGATCTGCAGGGGGCTGCAGGAGGGCTGGGGAGGGACTATTGACAAGGTCTGGTGATGAGAGGAGGAGGAGGAGGAATGGATTTGGAGTGGCAGAGGGGAGACTGAAAGTGGATGTTAGGAAGAAGTGAGGGTGGTGAGACACTGGCACAGGTTCCCCAGGGAGGTTGTGGAGCACAGAAGCACAGAATGTCATCTTTGATCACATTGGGTGCTTCTGTGCTCCACAACCTCCCTGTAGGTGTTCAGGACCAGGTTGGATGAATCCTTGAGCAACCTGTTCTAGTGGGAGGTGTCCCTGCTTATGACAGGGGGGTTGGAACTGGCTGAGCTTTGAGCTCCCTTCCAACCTAACCCATTCCATGATTCTAAGCCTAGCAAATGAATCTGTTTTCCCCTTGGAACAACCATTTCATTTCTGTTCACTTGTGCTAAGCCCTTCTACCCCCCCTCCCTCCTCCCCAGTCCCTATTTTTGTGTCCAATTTGTGAAGTTGAGTCTGTCAGAGCTGCTTGTTCAATTAGCTTCCCTCCTAAATTCATCTTCTGTGAGGGAATTAGAGTTGGGGTTGGGGTTTTTCCCCCCCCCTCTTCCTTCTTTCTTTTCTCCATCGTTACAGAAAGAGGGTTTGGAATGCATCTGAAGGCAAATATCTTCAAAGCCACAGCTTCTTTTTAAGCTGTTTAAAATGTTCCAAACTCTCTTCTCCTTCAAACTGCCAACCACCACGATTGTCCTCTTAGAACTAAATCATTGGCATTAGCCTGGCTCTCTGTCTCGTGGTGGTTTTGTTGTTGTTTGCCACGGAATAATTCCTTAAATTCAAATGGTTCCTCCTGGAAGTTTGTTTTGCCTCCCCCACGCTTGCTCCAAATGGAAATGCCTGCCTGGCTTTGGGTTTTGGTGGTGGTTTGGGGTTTTTTTTTTGCCCCCCCCCCCCCCCAAGCAAGACACCTTGCAGTTGGCGAGCAGCTGGGTGCTGTTTGCATGGCCTCTCCTAATCCGCGCGTCGGGAGCCCGAACGGAACGATACGGAGCTGTGCAAATCCACTTAGCGGGAGCTGTAATCTCTTTACCGGGTTTAAGGAGTTGGAGTGGCATTCAGACACCCTGCAGATACTGAACTGCAGAGATACAGTAATCACCTCACCGTGGGCCCAGGCTCTTGCTGTCATGCAGCTAAAGCTTCAGGAGTCTCCAGGAAGAATTTAGGTGGAAAAAAAGGCAGAACGAGCACAGCAAACTGATTGCCCAGGGCGGAACAGAGAGGGGCGAGCGGCAGAGCACAGCTACAAAGGCAGGTTACTGCCGAGTGACAGGGAACTCTGAGCACAGCCACAAAGGCAGGTTACTGCCGAGTGACAGGGAACTCTCTGGGGCAAGTGTGGAGCTCTCTCTGGTGCAAGCATGGAAGTGTCTCTGGTGCAAGTGTGGAAGTGTCTCTCTGGTGCAAGCGTGGAGCTCTCTCTGGTGCAAGTGTGGAAGTGTCTCTCTGGTGCAAGCGTGGAGCTCTCTCTGGTGCAAGTGTGGAAGTGTCTCTCTGGTGCAAGCGTGGAGCTCTCTCTGGTGCAAGCATGGAAGTGTCTCTGGTGCAAGTGTGGAGCTCTCTCTGGTGCAAGTGTGGAAGTGTCTCTCTGGTGCAAGTGTGGAGCTCTCTCTGGTGCAAGTGTGGAGCTCTCTCTGGTGCAAGTGTGGAAGCCTCTCTGGTGCAAGTGTGGAAGCCTCTCTGGTGCAAGTGTGGAGCTCTCTCTGGTGCAAGCGTGGAGCTCTCTCTGGTGGAAATGTGAAAGTCTCTCTCTGGTGCAAGTGTGGAAGCCTCTGGTGGAAATGTGACAGTCTCTGTCTGATGGAAATGTGAATTCTCTTGTGCAAATATTGAATTCTCTCATGAAAAGGTGAAAATCTCATGAAAATGGGAATTATCTTGTGAAAATGTGGAATTTGTTCTGAACATGTGGAACTCTTGTGAACAGGGGGAGTGCTTCCTCATGAAAATGTGGAGCTCTCTCTCTGGTGAAAATGTGGAAGTCTCTGCCATGAAAATGTGGAAGCCTCTCTGGTGGGAATGTGGAACTCTCTGGTGGGAATGTGGAACTCTCCGGTGGGAACGTGAAACTCTCTCTCTGGTTGAAATGTGGAAGTCTCTTGTTTTAAGCAGTGATCAGAGCCTGATCAGAGCCTGGAACAGAAAAGGCTCCAGGCAGACCTCAGAGCAGCCTTCCAGAGGCTGAAGGTGCTACAAGCAGGCTGCAGAGGGACTGTGCCCAAAGCCTGCAGGGACAGGACAAGGACAGTGGTTTGAAATGAGAGCAAAGCAAATTGAGATTGGCTGTGAGGAACAAGTTCAGCACCAGGAGGGTGCTGGAACACTGCAACAGGTTGCCCAGGGAGGCTCCATGCCTGGAGCTCTTCAAGGTGAGGCTGGAGGACGCTGTGAGCAAGCTGCTCTGGTGGAGGATGTCCCTACTGAGTACAGGGCTTGGGCTGGGAGACCTTTGGAGGTCCCTTCCAGCCCAGTCCATTCTATGACTCTATGCCATGGAACATCTACATTTTGAAGGCCACAAGGAGCCAACCCAGAGAGCCCAGGGCCACCCCTTGGCATTGTTAATAACCCCTGGTGCCCAGCGCCGCTCAGCAGAGCACCTGACAGCTGCTCTGAGCAGCACTAACTTCTGCTCCATTCCAACCCAGACCATTCTGTGATTCTGTTCTATGAAACTCATGAACCCATGAAACTCTCTCTTGGAAATACAAAAGTCTCTCACCTTGGCATTTTGGCTAAAGAATGTGTTCTCTGGCACAGAGCTCACTGTAGAATGAAGGTTTAGTGGTGATCTGGCAGTGCTGGGCTAACAGTTGGACTTGATGATCTTAGAGGTCTCTTCCAACCACAATGATTCTGTGAGTGTATGAAGCTTGTGCCAGGGAAATGTGAAACTGCCTTTGCTTAGTCTTTGGCCCTAAAATGGCTGTGTCCTGGCACTGTTAGGTCATCCTGGTCTTTAGCTGAGCTCTGGAGATGAATCATTTGTGGATGTGAGAAACAAACACCTGGGGGTTGGTCTCTTCTGCCTAGTGTCAGGTGAAAGAATGAGAAGAAATGGCCTGAAATTGTGCCAGGGGAGGGTAAGGTTGGAGAGGAGGAAAAAGTTCTTTTCTGCAAGAGTGATCAGGGATTGGCACAGGCTGCCCAGGGAGGTGGTGGAGTCCCCATTCCTGGAGGTGTTCCAGAACCCTGTGGCTGTGGCACTTGGGGCCATGGCTTAGTGGCCATGGAGATGTTGGGTTGAAGGTTGGGTTTGATGGTCTTAGAGATCTCTTCCAACCACAACAATTCAGCATCACAATAGTTGTATCCCATTTCATAGAATCAGGCAGGTTGGAAGAGAGCTCCAAGCTCAGCCAGCCCAACCTAGCACCCAGCCCTGCCCAACCAACCAGACCATGGCACTAAGTGCCCCAGCCAGGCTTGGCTTCAACACCTCCAGCCACGGCCACTCCACCACCTCCCTGGGCAGCCCATTCCAATGCCAATCACTCTCTCTGCCCTCTCAGATCATGGCAACCTTACTAGTACCTTAATGAAGTGTTTCTGGAGCAAAGCCCTGGGAATCATCTCCCCTTAGGGCACCCATCTGAGCACTTTTAACAGTGTTAAAAGCAGCTTTGTGAATGCTCCACCAGAGACAAGCCTGGCAAATGCATGGAGGGAATCTGGGGCTAGAAATGGGAAGCACCCAGAGAAAGGATGTCAGATGTGCTGCTGATCCTCCAGGATTCTGCTTCCAGCTGCTGAAGTTCTTGTAAAACAAGGCCCATTTAATGGTGAATTATGCTGGGAGTGATTTTCTTTTTGCAGGGCTGCAATCGAAAAAGCAAGCTCAGGCCATTCTCTGCAAATGGATTAAGGAATTGATCAGGAAGGGCTGACTTTGCTGCTGGGATCAGACTCTTTTGAGGCAGCTTAATGGGATCAGGCTGTGTCAAAGAGAGAGAAGGTTTTATTCCCATTGATTCTTGTCAGGTGGGCACTGCTCTGTGCTTTGATAAAAACTTAATGGATTTATAGGTCTGTGATTAGCAGAGTGTGGTGGGGAATGCTTCCCCTGGAATAGTATTTATCCTAGGAGCCATCCACGGCTCAGGAGGAATCTGAGCGATGGCAAAGGCACCTGGACGTGGTTCTTCATGGGAACAACACTTGGGATTGAGCTGAGAGACAGGCACCTGCTGAGCTGTCAGCTGCCCACAGAGGTTGAGGGGTGGAAGGAGTTAGTTTTTGTGCGAACTCAGATGTGAAAGCAAAGATCTTTGCTTTGTGAACTTGTTAGATGGTGTTTAATGGTGTCTGGGATAGTGCTTAATAGTGTTTGGTACTGTTTAGTTGTGTTCAGTGTTCAGCAGTGTTTGGAACAGTGTTTAATGGTGTTTGGAGTAATGTTTAGTAGTGTTTAATGGTGATTAGTGTTTAATGGTGTTTGGGATAGTGTTTAATAGTGTTTAGTGTTCAGTGGTGTTTGGAACAGTGTTTAATGGTGTTTGGAGTAATGTTTAATAGTGTTTAATGGTGATTAGTGTTTAATGGTGATGGTGTTTAATGGTGTTTGGTAGTGTTTAGTGTTTAATGGTGTTTGGAACAGTGTTTAATAGTGTTTGGAATAGTGTTTAATGGTGTTTGGAACAGTGTTTAATGGTGATTAGTGTTTAATGGTGTTTGGAACAGTGTTTAATAGTGTTTGGTAGTGTTTAATAGTGTTTAGTGTTCAGTGGTGTTTGAAACAGTGTTTAATGGTGTTTGGAGTAATGTTTAATAGTGTGTAATAGTGATTAGTGTTTAATGGTGGTGTTTAATGGTGTTTGGTAGTGTTTAATGGTGTTTGGAACAGTGTTTAGTGGTGTTTGGAGTAATGTTTAATAGTGTTTAATGGTGATTAGTGTTTAATGGTGATGGTGTTTAATGGTGTTTGGAACAGTGTTTAGTGGTGTTTGGAGTAATGTTTAATAGCGTTTAATAGTGATTAGTGTTTAATGGTGGTGTTTAATGGTGTTTGGTAGTGTTTAGTGTTCATGGTGTTTGGAACAGTGTTTAATGGTGTTTGGAGTAATGTTTAATAGTGTTTAGTGTTTAATGGTATTTGGAACAGTGTTTAATAGTGTTTGGAACAGTGTTTAATAGTGTTTGGAATAGTGTTTAATGGTGTTTGGTAGTGTTTAGTGTTCATGGTGTTTGGAACAGTGTTTAATAGTGTTTGGAGTAATGTTTAATAGTGTTTGGAACAGTGTTTACTGATGATTAGTGTTTAATGGTGTTTGGAATAGTGTTTAATGGTGTTTGGAAGAGTGTTTAGTAGTGATTAGTGTTTAATAGCGTTTAATTGTGTTTACTGTTTAATGGTATTTGAAACAGTGTTTAATAGTGATTAGTGTTTAGTGGTGTTTGGAACAGTGTTTAACGATGATTAGTGTTTAATGGTGTTTGGTGTTTAATGGTGTTTGGAATAGTGTTTAATGCTGTTTGGTGTTTAATGGTGTTTGGAACACTGTTCAATAGTGATTAAAGCAGTGATAAAAAGTGTTTAATGGACTTGTACTCTACATTTAACTAATTTGCTAGGAATTCAGGTGTGAAAGCAAAGGTCTTTATTTCCTGAGCCCATTAAATAGTGTTTAATGGAGATTAATATAGTATTAAGTAGTGTTTTATACTGTTTAAAACAGCGTCAGCAGTGCTTAACAATGTTGATGGTGTGCCCAAGGCTTCAAGGAATTAATTTTTGGAGGAATTCAGATGTGAAAGCAAAGATCTTTATTCCCTGAGCCCTTTAAATAGTGATTAATGTAACGTTAAGTAGTGGTTTGTAGCATTTAAAATCGTGTTAATAGTGTTCAAAATAGTATTGGTAGTGCTTAATAGTGTTCAATTCCTCAAAGAAATAATCTTTTTCTTAGGAATTCAGATATGAAAGTAAAGATCTTTAATTTCTGACCTTGCTAAATAGTGCTTGATAGTGTTTAAATAGGCGTATATAGTGCTTAATAGAGTTTAAAATGGTGTTAATGGTGCTAAATAGAGTTTAAAATGGTGTTAATGGTGATTAATAGTGTTTAAAATGGTGTCAATGGTGCTTAATAGGGTTTAAAATGGTGTTAATAGTGATTAAGAGTGTTTAAAATGGTGTTAATAGTGCTTAATAGAGTTTAAAATGGTGTTAATGGTGCTAAATAGAGTTTAGAATGGTGTTAATGGTGATTAATAGTGTTTAAAATGGTGTCAATGGTGCTTAATAGGGTATAAAATGGTGTTAATAGTGATTAATAGAGTTTAAAATGGTGTTAATGGTGCTAAATAGAGTTTAGAATGGTGTTAATGGTGATTAATAGTGTTTAAAATGGTGTCAATGGTGCTTAATAGGGTTTAAAATGGTGTTAATAGTGATTAATAGTGTTTAAAATGGTGTTAATAGCGATTAATAGTGTCCAGTTCTTCAAGGTAATAGTTTTTGTTAGGAATTCAGATATGAAAGTAAAGATCTTTGTTTCCTGATCTGGTTAAATAGTGCTTAATAGTATTTAAAATAGGCTTATATAGTGCTTAATGGTGTTTAAAGTGGCGTTAAATAGTGTTTCATGGGGGTTAAAATAGGCTTAAATAGTGTTTAACAGGGTTTAAAATAGTGATAAATGTTTGCTACTGTGTTAAATGTTTTCTATAGTAGCAACTGGTGCTAAATTCTTCAATTAAGTCATTTTTGGGGGGGGGATTTAGATGTGAAAGTAAAAATATTTCTTGACCCTGTTAAACAGTGCTTAGGATGTGCCAAATAGGCTCTGTTGGGGTTTGCAATAGGCTCTGTTGGGGTTTGCAATAGGCTCTATTGGGGTTTACAATAGGCTCTATTGGGGTTTGCAATAGGCTCTACTGGGGTTTGGAATAGGCTCTGTTGGGGTTTGCAATAGGCTCTGTTGGGGTTTAAAATAGGCTCTATTGGGGTTTACATTAGACTTCAATTATTGGGGTTTACAGTAGGCTCTATTGGGGTTTGCAATAGGCTCTATTGGGGTTTACATTAGACTTCAATTATTGGGGTTTGCAATAGGCTCTATTGGGGTTTACAATAGGCTTTATTAGGGTTTAGAATAGGCTCTATTGGGGTTTACATTAGGCTTTATTGGGGTTTTCAATAGGCTTTATTAGGGTTTAAAATAGGCTTAAATAGTGATTAAAATGATATTAGTGTTTAATATAATGTTAGCCAATGGTAAATTCTGTAATGGTTTAATTTTTGTTGAGGATTTCAGATGTGCAAGTAAAAAAAAAAATCTGTTTTGTTTCCTGGCCCTGTTCATTGCTGTTTGCAGTGGTGTCTAATAGTCATTAATAGTGTTAAATAATACTTAATAGTGTTCAGTTCTTCGAGGAATTAAATATTTATTTTAGTCATTCCAATGTGGAAAGAAACTTCGTAGTTCCTGACCCTGTTAAAAGAATTAAAGACTATTTAGGATGTTTGAGAGGGATTAAAATAGCATTTAGTGGTGATTAAATACAGTGTTAAATAGTGTTTAATAGGGTTAAATAACGATTAATAGGGTTACATAGGGGTTAATAGTGTTTAATAGGTGTTAGAAGTGTTTAATAGGGTTAAATAAGGATTAATGGGGTTACATAAGGATTAATAGTGTTTAATAGGTGTCAATAGTGTTTAATGGGGTTAAATAAGGATTAATGGGGTTACATAAGGATTAATAGTGTTTAATAGGTGTCAATAGTGTTTAATAGGGTTAAATAAGGATTAATGGGGTTACATATGGATTAATAGTGTTTAATAGGTGTCAGTAGTGTTTAATAGGGTTAAATAGGGATTAATGGGGTTACATAAGGTTTAATAGTGTTTAATAGATATTAGTAGGGTTAAATAGGGACTAATAGTGTTAAATAGGGTGTAATAGTGTTAAATAGGGTTTAATAACATTCAGTTCTTCAGTGAATTAAAGTTTTTAGGAGTTCAGATGTGAAAGCAAAAATCTTTATTTCCTGACCCTGTTCAGTAGTGTTTAGAAGCATATAAAATAGTGATTAATATAGTGATTAATATATAGTGATCAACATGGAGTTAGATAGTGCTTTCCAGTGCTTAAATAGTGTTAATAGCACTTAATAGTCTTCAGTTCTTCTAGGAATTAACGTCTTTAGGAATTCAGATGTGAAAGCAAAGTCCTTTCCTTGCTGACCCTGTTCAGTAGTGTTTAATAGCATTTAATAGTGATTAATACGGAGTTAAATAGTGCTTTCTAGTGCTTAAATAGTGTTAATAGCACTTAATAGTGTTCAGTTCTTCTAGGAATTGATCTTTTAGGAGCTCAGATGTGACAGCAAAGATCTTTTATTTCGTACCAGCAATTAATTTCTGGCAGGTCCTCTGCAAAGGGGCAGAATCGGAGCACAGAGCTGCTCCCAGTGCTGCTCTGCGACTGAGGCAACCCAGAGCTATTCACTGCATCCCTCAGCACAAACACTTCCAGGCAATGCCACGTCCAACCCACTGCCATGCCCAGGGGCACCAACACTGTGCTGGGCTGCAGCAAGAGCAGTGTGGGCAGCAGGGCAAGGGAGGGGATTCTGCCCCTTGGCTCTGCCCTCCTCAGACCCCACCTGCAGTCCTGGGTGCAGGTCTGGAGCCCCCAGCACAAGCAGGACATGGAAGTGTTGGAGCCAGGCCAGAGGAGGCCACCAAGATGCTGAGAGGGCTGCAGCAGCTCTGCTCTGAGGACAGGCTGAGAGAGTTGGGGCTCTGCAGCCTGGAGAAGAGAAGGCTTCCAGGAGAGCCTGGAGTGGCCTTGCAGGATCTGCAGGGGGCTCCAGGAAGGCTGGGGAGGGACTACTGACAAGGTCTGGTAATGAGAGGAGGAGGAGGAGGAATGGATTTGGAGTGGTAGAGGGGAGATTGAAACTGGATATTAAGGAGAAGTGAGGGTGGTGAGACACTGGCACAGGTTTCCCAGGGAGGTTGTGGAGCACAGAAGCACTTTGATCACATTCTGTGCTTCTGTGCTCCACAACCTCCCTGGAGATGTTCAAGGCCAGGTTGGATGAATCCTTGAGCAACCTGTTCTAGTGGGAGGTGTCCCTGCTTATGGCAGTGGCATTGGAACTGGATGATCTTTGAGGTCCCTTTCCAACCTAAACCATTCTATGACTGTAAAAAAGCAGCCCTGTGGATGCTGGCAGAGCTGTGCCTCGGTGCAGTGCTGGCCTCAAACCACGTTAGCACTTCACAAAGCTTCCTTCAGCCTCACCCTGAACCTTGATCTGGTAACACTGCGAGAGCATCTGCTGCTGGGATGGGCCTTGCACTTGAAAGGATGCAGAGTTTGCAGTCAGATTTCCACTCTTCAGAGAGTAGGTTGGCAGTGTGCTCTTGACTCCCCCCAGCCCGCGGCGCTGGGCTGGTTGTTTGGCTGCCAGGTGTGCCGAGGTGCTTGGGGAAGCAAAGCAGGCAGCAGCAGAGAGCCCAAACCCTGCTGGCTGAGTGAGAGCTGCCAGGAGCAAGCTTGCTGGAGGGGTCACAGAATCACATACAGGTTGGAAAAGACCCTCAGGAGCACCAAGTCCAACCTATAACCCTAGAGGTCTGCAGGAGCTTTGGGCTGTTGGTGAGCTGAAGGCATTTTTGCTGAGGCTGCTGTTAGATGGGATCTTATTTTATGGAATCATAGGATCACAGAGTGGGTTAGGGTGGAAGGGACCTCAAAGATCATCCAGTTCTGACCCCCTTGCCATAGGCAGGGACACCTCCCACTAGAACAGGTTGCTCAA
>WAAF01001370.1:222974-236461 GCA_013400475.1 Tricholaema leucomelas
TGCCCACACTGCTCTTGCTGCAGCCCAGCACAGGGTTGGTGTCCCTGGGCATGACAGGGGTTGGAAGTGGATGATGTTTGAGGTCCCTTCCAACCCAACCCATTCCATTCTAGCATGGCAGTTTCTAGCCCAGCTCATTTCTGCCAGGGGAAGTAGAAGCCCTCAGCTGTGTGCTGCTAACTGCCCAATCTGCTCACTCCAATACTGATTGTTCCATGAGGGCTCTAAAGCAAATTCCTTGGGCAGCCCCACGCTGGCTTCCTCCTGCTCTGCCTTTAATCCAGGGCTGTGTTTATGTAATGCAATAGAAATGTTGCTAACATGATTAGACTTTTCTATCTTATTAGCTCAAATACTGAGCACAATAAAATGGAAAACTGCTTAAATGTTATGTTTAAGTGCTTGAGATAAGAGTTCTTGTAAATGAAATGTGATTACAGTTCCAGAATAGATCTTTCCCCTCTCTCCCACTACTTTGTTTAGCTGTGGAATTGTGTGGGGATTGCTGGGCCAGAAAAGTTCGAGCTTTAGTTTGGATTGTTAGAGGTGGCTGTGTGAAAATGGAGGTGCCTGGGTCAGACAGTTTGATCTTTGGGGGTTTATTTTTAGGGACAGCTGTCTGAAAATGGGGATTGCTGGGTCAAAGAGTTTGTTTAGTTTTTAGGGGTAGCTGTGTGAAAATGGAGATTGCTGGGTCAGAAAGGTTGGTGTTTAGTTTTTGGGGATAGCTGTGTGAAAATGGGGGTGCTGGGTCAGGGAGTTTGGCTCTGCATTTTAGGGGTAGCTGTGTGAAAATGAGGGTGCTGGGTCAGGGAGTTTGGCTCTACATTTTAGGGGTAGCTGTGTGAAAATGAGGGTGCTGGGTCAGGGAGTTTGTTTAGTTTTTAGAGGTAGCTGTGTAAAAATGAGGGTTGCTGGGTCAAAGAGTTTGATGTGTAGTTTCTATTTTTAGGGATAGCTGTGTAAAAATGGGGACTGCTGGGTCAAAAAGGTTGATTCTGTATTTTAGGGATAGCTGTGTGAAAATGAGGATTGCTGGGTGAAAGAGTTTGATGTTAAAGTTTTTAGGGGTAGCTGTGTGAAAATGGTGATTGCTGAGTCAAAGTTTGATCTTTGGGGCTTTATTTTTAGGGACAGCTGTGTGAAAATGGGGATTGCTTCTTCAAGAAAGTTGACTTAATGTTTTAGGGGTAGCTGTGTAAAAATGGGGATTGGAGAGTCAAAAAGGTTGTATCTGTATTTTAGGGATAGCTGTGTGAAAATGGGGATTGCTGGGTCAAAAAGTTTGATTCTGCATTTTAGAGACAGCTGTGTGAGAATGGAGACTGCTGCTTCAGGGAGGCTGATTTTATGTCTTAGGGAGGATAGGTGTGTGAAAATGGGGGTTGGAGAGTCAAAAGGTTTGATTCTGCATTTTAGGGATAGCTGTGTGAAAATAGGGATTGCTGGGTGAAAGTTTGATGTGTAGTCTCTGTTTTTAGGGGTAGCTGTATAAAGATGGGGGTTGCTGGGTCAAAAAGGTTGATTCTGCATTTTAGGGGTAGCTGTGTGAAAATGGGGACTGCTGCTTCAAGAAGGCTGATTTTATGTCTTAGGGATAGCTGTGTGAGAATGAGGCTTGCTGGGCCAAGGAGTTTGATCCTGTATTTTAGGGATAGCTGTGTGAAAATGGGGATTGCTGCTTCAAGGAGGTTGACTTAATGTTTTAGGGGTAGCTGTGTGAAAATGGGGATTGCTGGGTCAAAAAGGTTGATTCTGTATTCTAGGGGTAGCTGTGTGCAAATGGGGGTTGCTGCTTCAGGGAGGTTGGCTCAATGTTTCAGGGGTAGCTGTGTGCAAATGGGGGTTGCAGGGTCAAAAAGGTCAGGATTTTTCTTTTTGCTGTGTGAACCATTTCCCTGTCAGCCACAAGCCAGCAGTGACTCCCTGCCGACTTGGGCAAACCAAACCTCTCCCCGATTGCTCAGCAGTTGCCTTTGTGCTACCCAGGCTGAACCCAGCACAATTCCCGAGCATCACCTTGGATTTCCATCTGTACAGCCCTGATGCTCTTAAGCGTTCTGCATTTACCTAATGCCCTGGGCTGTGTTTTTCCACCGGGGGCTGGCTGGCTGGCAGGGCTGTGCCCATCGGAGGAGCTGGGCTGATATGAATAGCAATTGTTTGCCGAGCTCACCCCTGCATCTCCCCGGGATAACCTGCAGTCTGCGAAGGCTGAGGAAGTGGCAGATAGCTTTTGTCATCCCTTATCCGGGCTGTACACTTGTAAGGAAGAGCAGGGATAATCGCCTAAATCTAATTAGGGGTTAAAAGAGGCCATGACTGTGATGTGGCAGGGAGACACCTTACTGTAGCAATCCTGTTTGCATTAGAAAAATGAGGTTGTCATATTGATTATTCAAATGGGCTTCCAGCGGCCGCGGCTCAGCGGCAGCACCGCAGCTGAAGCTCTGGAAGGTCCCAGCTTTGCAGAGGAGAAGCCTCAGCTCGCAGCATACATTAGCTGCTGGCACCTTTGCAGCCTTGGAAACGAAGACTGGGAGAGAGTTTTGTCATGGGAATCGTAGAAATCAATCATGGAATGGGTTGAGGTTGGAAGGGACCTCAAAGGTCATCCAGTTCCAACCCACCCGCCATAGGCAGGGACGTCTCCCACTAGAACAGGTTGTTCAAGGTCTCATCCAGCCTGGTCCTGAGCACCTTCAGGGAGGTTGTGGAGCACAGAAGCACCCNAAGGACCCTTTCAATCTCCCCTCTGCCACTCCAAACCCATTCCTCCTCCTCCTCCTCCTCTCATTACCAGACCTTGTCAATAGTCCCTCCCCAGTCTTCCTGTAGCCCCCTTCAGATCCTGCAAGGCCACTCCAAGCTCTCCTGGAAGCCTTCTCTTCTCCAGGCTGTAGAGCCTCAACTCTCTTAGCCTGTCCACAGCAACCTCCCTGGAGGTGTTGAGAGCCAGACTGGATGAGACCTTGAGCAACCTGTTCTAGTGGGTGGCAGGGGGTTGGAACTGGCTGAGCTTTGAGGTCTCTTCCAACCTACACCATTCTGTGACTGGCCACACTCTTATGCAGGCAATTCCAGTACCTGAAGGAGCAACAGGAGAGCTGTGGAGGGACAGTTCAGAAGGGCCTGAGGGGATAGGATGAGTGAGAATGGTTTGAAACTGGAGCAAGGCAGAGTTAGGTTGGGCTTGAGGAGGAAGCTCTGCATGGTGTGTTCAGATTACAGCTTCCAGCCAGAGCTGACAATCCAGGAGAAAAGCCAATATACTCCCAAGGGTTTTTCAGGACTATCCTGGCTCAGCTGCCCAGAGAGTTTGTGGAGTCTCCTTCTCTGGAGAGATTCCAACCCCCCCATGCCATGGTGATGCTGGACAAGCTGCTGTGGGTGCCTCTGCTTCAGCAAGGGGGTTGGATTAGGTGATCCTCAGAGGTCCCTTCCATGCTGGGATTCCAGGATTAGTCTGTGAAGCTTCAGGAAGTCCTGCATGAGCAACCAGACAGAGCAGTGCTGGAGGGGATGGGGGTGTGACCACTGCAGAGTTCACACTCTGGTGTCCATACAGGCTCTGTAAGGGGAGGTCTGTGAAGGTTCAGCACATCTCTCCTGTCTGAAGTGATGTTACCTGAGGTGAAATGAAACCTGTAGAGCTAAAAATACAGAGATTAAGAGAGTTGTTATGGGCTAACAGACATCTGAGTCCAACTTATTTCCCCAGAGAAGACCAAGGAACAGTGATGCTGGGAGCAGGCTTTGTGAGCTGTGGCTGCAAGTTCTTAGTGAGGTTGGTGACTCAGGGTGGCTGTTGGATTGTCACTGGGGGATTGGCAGGTTAGAAATCCTTTCCACCAGAGGTTCTGGGTCAGTCTTCAGCCTCATCACAGAATCACAGAGTGGCAGGGGGTGGAAGGCACCTCCAAAGCTCAGCCAGTCCAACCCCTGCCAGAGCAGCATCAGCCAGAGCAAGTCACACAGGAACACATCCAGGCAGGGGTTGAATATCTCCAGAGAGGGAGACTCCACAGCCCCCCTGGGCAGCCTGCTCCAGGGCTCTGGCACCCTCACAGGGAAAAAATTCCTCCTCCTGTTTCAATGACACTTCCTCTGCCTCAGCTTCCACCACTGCCCCTTGTGCTGGCACTGGCATCCCCCAGCAGAGCCTGGCTCAGCCTCCTGCCACTCACCTGCACATATTGATAACTTCCAGGCCTGGCTCAGGAGCAGTGTGGGCAGCAGGACAAGGGAGGTTCTTCTGCCCCTGTGCTCAGCACTGCTCAGGCCACAGCTGGAGTGCTGTGTCCAGTTCTGGGCTCCTCCATTCAGGAGAGATGTTGAGGTGCTGGAAGGTGTTTGGAGAAGGGCAGCAAGGCTGGGGAGGGGCCTGGAGCACAGCCCTGTGAGGAGAGGCTGAGGGAGCTGGGGGTGTGNGGAGCTTGGAGCTTTCTCACAACCTGCTTGATTCTGTGATTCTATGGTCTGTGGTTCCTCCAGGAGCTGCTGCAGGTAGAGGATCTGGCACTCCTCTGCTGCTAGGTTTTATGGAGTGCCTCAGTTCACCTCCAGTACTTGCAGCTGCAAAGGGAAGTGCTGGATTTCATCTTCAGAACCCAAGCTGCTTGAGGTTTCCTTGGAGCCTGCCCTGTTTATGGTGCTCCAGAGTTGTTTTTTTTTGTCAGGAATCATTGCAGCAAAACTCCCTTTGAGGAAGATCTTGGCTGTAGTTTCTATTTGTGTCTCCTGAGTGTGGTCCAGTTGCTGGCAGATCAGTACTGTGCACTGCTGATCACTTGAGTTTCCTTCAGGGAATGCCAAGGTCTAAACTTGCTGAGCAACCTTTCTGGGCTAGACTTTGCCTGGACACTCCTTGGCAGTTTGCTGTGTCTTGTCCTGCTCTGGGCTTGCACCAGAGAGCTTGAGAAGTGCCAGATAAAGCAGATGGTGTTAGGATTTCATGGGGGTAGGAGGTTATAAGCATGGTAATGAAAACCAGGATTTGGGAGAGTAGAATCCCACATCACGGTGGGGTTGGAAGGGACCTCTGGAGCTCAGCCAGTCCAAGCCCTGCTCCAGCAGGGCACCCACAGCAGCTTGCCCAGCAGCACAATGCCCAGGGGGGGTTGGAAGCTCTCCACACAAGGACACTCCACAGCCTCTCTGGGCAGCCTGCTCCAGGCCTCCACCACCCTCACAACAAACAACTTTCTCCTCCTGCTCAGGTGGCACCTCCTGGGCTCCAGTTTGTGCCCATTGCCCCTTGTGCTGTCCCTGGGTACCACTGAGCAGAGCCTGGCCCCAGCCTCTTGCCCCCAGCCTTTAGCTGTTGCTGAGCATTGCTCAGCTGCCCTCTGGGGCTGCTCTTCTGCAGGCTCTCAGCCCCAGGGCTCTCAGCCTTTGCTGCTCCCAGAGCTGCTCCAGGCCCCTCAGCAGCTTTGCAGCCTCCCCTGGACCCTCTCCAGCACTTCCCTGTCTCTCTGGAACTGGCTGTCTCAGCTCTGCAGAGAAGGAGACTCCACAAGCTCTCTGGGCAGCCTGCTCCACCTGGGCATCACCTTAGAGTGACTTTCTTCTGGAAACCAAGAGGCTCTCAGAGCTTTCCTTAGGGGTACTTTGAGTTGTGATAGAAGTAAACTTTTGCACTGTGAAATAGAACCTGAAGCTCCTGTCTCTTGGGGAGCAGGTGGCTCAGGGAGCTTGTTGTGGATGCTTCTTCCCTGGAGATGTTCAGGTTGGATGATGCCTTGAGCAGCTTGGGCTAGTTGGGAGGTGTGCCCTGGGCATGGCAGGGGGTTGGAGCTGGATGATCTCTGAGGTCCCTTCAAGCCAAAGCAGCCTGTCACTCAAAACCAGTACAAGCTGCATTAGCAGTAGTAGTTGAGGAGACAAAAACTAAATACTGTGAGATGAAGGAGATCTTTCTATAGGAGAAGAAGAAATGTTGAGCTTGTACAGGCATGGACTGAAACAGCTCTTAAACATTTGCAGTGTGCTCTGCCTGTGGCCCTGCATTGCTTGGGGAGGAAATTCAGGCCAGAGGTAAGGATGTGGAGGACTGCAACTCAAGTGACAAAATCAGACTGCAGGGACACAAGGAGGGAGAGTGCAAAAGCATTTACAGATTGGGTTTTTATACCTCCCAGCAGCAGTGCCTAAAAAAAGGATGGAGTTTCAGTGTGCTAAAATGGGATCAAAGGCAGGCAGAAGCTGGGGAATGGCAGTAAAGTGGCACTTTGTGGCTCTCAGCTGAACTCCACCAGGGCTGCCACGGTGCTGTGCTCCTCTTCAGTACTAATGGAAATGGGAAACTGCCTTTGCTTAGTCTTTGGCCCTGAAATGGCTGTGTCCTGGCACTGTTAGGTCATCCTGGTCTTTAGCTGAGCTCTGGAGATGAATCATTTGTGGATGTGAGAAACAAACACCTGAGGATTGGTCTCTTCTGCCTTGAATCAGGTGAAGGAAGGAGAGGAACTGGCCTGACTGCCAGGGGAGGGTAAGGTTGGAGAGAAGGAAAGATTTCTTTGCTGCAAGAGTGGTCAGGGACTGGCACAGGCTGCCCAGGGAGGTGGTAGAATCCCCATCCCTGGAGGTGTTCCAGAACCCTGTGGCCATGGCACTTGAGGCCATGGTGGGGTTGGGTTGCTGGTTGGAGTTAATGATCTCGGAAGGCTTTTCCAACCCAAACCCTTCTGTGATTCAGTGAATTGCTCTGCTTCTCTTTGGCTTTTAGTCCCAGCACCTGCTTTACAGAATGGAGGGTGGGATTTGGTTTGGGTTTGACTGTTTTCAGCCACTTGTTTGCTTTTAAGCAGCATGGACACTGTGTTGCTAGAAAGGAAGGAAACAGCTCAACTTTCTCCCTGGTTTTGGTTGTTTGGGATAGTTTTGCACTGTATTACACTTACCTAAAGCCACATCCTGCTCTTTGAAATCCTGCTCTGCACTGTCTGTCAATTTGTGTTCTATGTGCACCAGTACAGGTGGGGGGGACCTGCTGGAAAGCAGCTGCACGAAGGAGGACTTGGGAGTGCTGGCAGGCAAGAAGGTCACTATGAGCCAGCAATATGCCCTTGGGGCCAAGAGAGCCAATGGACCCTGGGGTGCATGAAGAGTGCTGCCAGTGGGTCAAGGGAGGTTCTCCTTCCCTCTGCCCTAGTCAGGCCACAGCTGGTGTCCTGGATCTGCTTCTGGGCTCCCGAGTTCAAGAGGGACAGGAAAGTGTTGGAGAGGGTCCAGGGGAGGCTGCAAAGGTGCTGAGGGGCCTGGAGCAGCTCTGGGAGCAGCAAAGGCTGAGAGCCCTGGGGCTGAGAGCCTGCAGGAGAGCAGCCCCAGAGGGCAGCTGAGCAATGCTCAGCAACAGCGAAAGGCTGGGGGCAAGAGGCTGGGGCCAGGCTCTTGTCAGTGGTGCCCAGGGACAGCACAAGGGGCAATGGGCACAAAGTGGAGCCCAGGAGGTGCCACCTGAGCAGGAGGAGAAAGTTGTTTGTTGTGAGGGTGATGGAGGCCTGGAGCAGGCTGAGAGATTGCTCTAAAGGTGTGTGCCAGCAATTACATTTTCAATCTTTAAGTTGTCCTGGTTTGAACTCGAACAGAACTTGCTCTGTGCAGTGATTTGACTTTGCAGCTGAGTCTCTTGTAGGCAACTGCACTTTCTGAGGCTTCTCTGTGATTTTTATCCTCGTGGGAAGGAAGCAGAGCCCAGAATCTTAACCCACTCCGGCTCTGGAAGAGTTACTAACAGAAATGGTGGATTAAGTCGTTTCCTAAGCAGAGTGCCTTGAGTTGGTGAATTTGTTGTCAAACACTTCAGGAAGAGCTTTCCCTCAGCACAGTTTGCAGGAGCATTGATTGACTCTTGTACAGTTTAGACTTAATTGAGTCAAAGAGGGATGCGCTCCGCAGGGAGGGGTCTTGCAGTGCTTAAGCAAACACGAGTTGGTTAATGTCTTAGAGAGGTAAAAAAGGACCAGATTTGAGGTCTCCTCGTGAGCTTTTTCCCCCCCTCTGCAGACTGTGAGGGTCTGACGGACTGGAGGAAGCAAACGGACACCAACATATCCAAGTGGCTGCTTCTGCCTAAGAGCCACAGTGGTGGCAGATAAATGCCCAGGAAGGGATTTCTTCCTTAAGCCCCATGGATTTTTTTTTTGTTTCATATTATTATTATGAGGGCTTTTTTTTGTGCAACTTTTGTGTGTGTGTGTGAGAGAGTTGGAAATGAAACCCATTCATCTAGTGCCCCAAAGAAGGGCTGCACTGAATGGAATAAGAGTGTAATGTACCATTGAAGGCAGGATTGAAAGTGATTATCTTGTTAACTCTTGACAGTTCCCGCCAGCTTGAAATAGAACTGGCAGGCTTGATTTGCAAATGAATTAGGAGCTTTTTCATTTGGTGCCAGGATCATCTTTTTATATTCTGATATGACAGATGCTGTGTTCCCTGCTTTTGTTTCTCCTTCGGGTTTTATACTTGCAAATAAAACCCAAAAGCTTCCGAGCCTTAATTTTATTTCGCCCTCTTTTTTTCTCCAGGAGTTTAGGCTTTGTCTGCAAGTTTTTAATCTTATGTTTCCTCCAAAATTTGTTGGCAGAGTCGTATTGTGTGCCACAGAAGAACATTTCATTAGGTTAAGCACAGTAGTAATTGGGTGAATGAGGAGGATTTAGAAGCTTTGAGCACATGGAAAATCGATTGGACTCAAATGGTTGTAGCGCTTAGAACGTCGAAATGTCCTCACTGACTTAGGCTCCAGTTCCTCATCCTGCAGCCCTGAGAGCTGGGGGGCAGCTGCACACCTGAAGTTGTCATCTATTAGCAGCCTGCTAATGGACATACTCTGTTAGCCACAGCACAGGATCAATGCAAACCTTGGTATTCATCCCAGAAATCCTCATCTCGGAGCAGGATGCTAACGGAGATGTGAGCTGGGTGAAGTCAGCTCTGCTGACGATATTAATTAGTAATCCAGGCTGATCTACTAGTAGTGTGCTAACAGAAATGTTACCTGTTAGCAGTGTATTATCCCTTGGCAGTATGAAATAACCCCTAGAACAGTTACTATTCATCACTGAGATCTTCATCTGTTAGCATCCTGTTGACTGCATGAAGTTAGCTGTGGAAATGTTATTAATTATCGATCCAGTCTGATCTATTAATAGTGTGCTAATAGAAGTGTTACCTATTAGCAGTGTATTGTCTGTTAGCAGTATGAAATAATCCAGAGAGCAATTATTACTAATCACAGAGATCCTCATCTGCTAGGAGGACACTAACAGAGATGTGAGCTGTGTGACATCAGCTCTGCAGATGTTATTAATTGGTAATCCAGTTAGATCTATTAGTAGTGTGCTAATAGAAGTGTTACCTATTAGCAGTGTATTGTCTGTTAGCAGTATGGAATAATCCATAACATAATTAGTATTAATCACAGAGATGCTCATCTGTTAGGAGGATGCTAACAGAGCTGTTGACTGTATGAATCCCAACTGGATCTTGGGAGGAAGTTCTTCCCAGAGAGAGTGATGGGCATTGGAATGGGCTGCCCAGGGAGCAGTGGAGTCACTGTCCCTGGAGGTGTTGGAAGGGGGCCTGGATGGGGCACTTGGTGCCATGGTCTGGTTGACTGGCTGGGTGCTGGGTTGGACTGGATGATCTTGGAGGTCTCTTCCAACCTGGTTGATTCTACGATTCTATGAAGTTAGCTGTGTAAATGTTATTAATTATCAATCTAGTTTGATCAATTAGTAGTGTGCTAATAGAAATGTTACTTATTAGCAGTATGAAATAATCCATAAAATAATTGGTATTGATCACAGAGATCCTCATCTGTTAGGAGGATGCTAACAGAGATGTGAGCTGTGTGAAAAATCAGCTCTGCAGATGATATTAATTGGTAATCCAGTTAGATCTATTAGTAGTGTGCTAATAGAAGTGTTACCTATTAGCAGTGTATTGTCTGTTAGCAGTATGGAATAATCCATAACATAATTAGTATTAATCACAGAGATGCTCATCTGCTAGGAGGATGCTAACAGAGATGTGAGCTGTGTGAAATCAGCTCTGCAGATGTTATTAATTATCAATCTAATTTGATCTATTAGGGTGCTAATAGAGCCATTCTCTGTTTGCTAGTGCTAACAATCTATAGCAATGATATTATTAATTATCTCTACAGGTATGTTATTAATCACCTAGAGAAATATTGATCTGTGAGCAGGATGCCAATAATGTTAGCTGTATGAAAGCAGCTATTTAGATGTTACTACTTATCAATAGAAATGGCTCTGTTAGCAGTAGGCTAGCAGAAAGATGAATTATTAGCAGTGTATTATCTGATAGCAGATCTATAGGCAGCTGATTATTATTTATCTGTAGAAGTAGTGATTTAGTGGCAGGGTGTTAATAGAGCTAATGAAATTAGCTACAGAAATGTTATTCTCAATAGAAATGGCTCTGTTAGCAGTAGGCTAACAGAAAGATGGATTATTAGCAGTGTATTATCTGATAGCAGATCTATAGGCAGCTGATTATTATTTATCTGTAGAAGTAGTGATTTAGTGGCAGGGTGTTAATAGAGCTAATGAAATTAGCTACAGAAATGTTACTTATCTGTATAAATGGGTCTATTAGCAGTATGCTGATAGGAAGTGTTGTTAGCAGTGTGCTAACAGAGGTATCTGAGCAGTTAGTTGTATGTATTAATAATGTGTGTGTAACCTCATGTATTAGCAGGAGATTATCAATATTATTAATTAGCCATATAAAAGTGATCTATCATCAGCAGGGCAGCAGAAATAGCTATGGGCAGTGTCTTATGGTGAGCAGGATGAAATGAGGTAGCTACAATTGATTATCTCTAGAAATATTCTCTATTAGAAGTAGGACTCCAGAGCTCCCTGACCAGTCTGTTATCAATTAGCAGTGTGAAACCATAAGTACAGGGGGTTGTATGCAGCTCATTTCTTGGCAGTAGACCAACAGAAGTATCATCAGTGAGCACTGACTTGTCAATTAGTATAAAATGATCTGTATTGATGTTAAGTATTGATATAAATATCCTCTCTTAGCTGTAGGCTAGGAGAAATATCTCCAGGCTGCATGTTCTGTGGCAGCAATATGAACTACCTATATAAATGCCATCAATTACAGATAGTTATATTCTCTATTAGCAGTGGGCTAGGAGAAGTGGCATCCTGGAGGTCTCTTCCAACCTGCCTGATTCTATGAACCAGGAAGAAGTGATGTAAATTATTAGTAATTAAATATTCTCTAGTAGCAGTAGTCCAGGAAAAAGAGCAATGATCTGTGGGCAGGATGAAGTGATCTGGGTGGAGATTATTCCTTCGCTAGGGAAATGGGATTTGGTAGCAGTGGGCTAGGAGAGATACCCCTGAGCAGTGGGCAAGGGTAGGAGTAGGATTCAGCTCTACACAAGTTAGTCATTCTGCATGGAAATAGTAGTGATTGTGCATGGAAATAGTAGTGATTGTGCATGGAAATAGTAGTGACTCTGCATGGAAATAGTAGTGACTCTGCATGGAAATAGCAGTGATTGTGCATGGAAATAGCAGTGATTGTGCATGGAAATAGTAGTGACTCTGCATGGAAATAGTAGTGACTCTGCATGGAAATAGTAGTGATTGTGCATGGAAATAGTAGTGATTCTGCATGGAAATAGTAGTGATTGTGCATGGAAATAGTAGTGATTGTGCATGGAAACAGTAGCAATTCTGCATGGAAATAGCAGTGATTAGCTATGTAAATAGTATTAATTCTACATGTAAATAATATTAATTCTGCATGTAAATAGTATTAGTTAGCTATGTAAATAGTAATCCTACATGTAACTATTAACCCTGCATGTAAACAGTATTAATTAGCTGTGTAAATAGTAATTCTACATATAAATATTAATTCTGCACGTAAATAGTATTAATTAGCTGTGTAAATAGTATTAATTCTACATGAAAATATTAATTCTGCATGTAAATAGTATTAATTCTCTATATAAACAGTGTTCTGCATGTAAATAGTACTAATTAGCTATGTAAATAGTAATTTTACATGTGAATATTAATTCTGCATGTAAATAGTATTAATTAGCTATATAAATAGTATTAATTCTGCATGTAAACAGTACCAATTCTCCATATAAATAGTACTAATTCTCCATGTAAATAGTATTTATTAGGCCCAATCCCTGGAGGTGTTTAAGGCCAGGCTGGATGAGACTCTGGCCAGCCTGATCTAGGGCAGGGTGTCCCTGCCCATGGCAGGGGGGTTGGAACTAGATGATCCTTGTGGTCCCTTTCAAACCTGACTGATTCTATGATGCTATTAATGCTGCATGTAAATAGTATTAATTCTCTATATAAACAGTATTAATTCTGCATGTAAAGCCTGGCTGGGGCACTTAGTGCCATGGTCTGCTTGACTGGGTAGGGTTGGGTGCTAGGTTGGACTGGATGAGCTTGGAGGTCTCTTCCAACCTGCTTGATTCTGTGATTCTATGTAAATAGCATTGATTCTGCATGTAAATAGTATTAATTCTGCATGTGAATACTATTAACTCTCCATATAAATACTATTAATTCTCCATGTGAATAGTATTAATTCTCCATGTGAATAGTATTAATTCTGCATGTGAATACTATTAATTCTCCATATAAATACTATTAATTCTCCATGTGAATAGTATCAATTCTGCATGTGATTAGTATTAATTCTGCATGTGAAGACTATTAATTCTCCATATAAATACTATTAATTCTCCATATAAATACTATTAATTCTCCATGTAAATACTATTAATTCTCCATGTGAATAGTATTAATTCTCCATATAAATACTATTAATTCTCCATATAAATACTATTAATTCTCCATGTGAATAGTATTAATTCTCCATGTGAATAGTA
Organism: Tricholaema leucomelas; assembly: GCA_013400475.1. Taxonomy (NCBI): domain Eukaryota; kingdom Metazoa; phylum Chordata; class Aves; order Piciformes; family Lybiidae; genus Tricholaema lacrymosa; species Tricholaema leucomelas. The sequence goes on from WAAF01001370.1 coordinate 235,891, forward strand.
TTAATTCTGCATGTGAATAGTATTAATTCTCCATAAACCCACTATTAATTCTGCATGTAAATATTACATCTTCATATAAATTTATTCTCCATATCAGTGTAATTCATCCTTCACATAAGTGCTGTCTGTAAGCAGTAGGCTTATAGAAATGTCTCTGAACATTATAAAAAGATGCCATTATTATTAATTAGATCAATATTTGCTACCAGCAGTAAGCCTGAAAAAAAAAATCTGTGAGCAGTATGAAGTGATCTACATAAATATTCTTAATCATCTGTAGGAATCTTTTATCTATTAGTAGCAGGCGAGTAGAAATCTCTGTGAGCAGTGTGAAAGGAGCTCTAGAAATACTATTAATGCTACATACTACTACTACATACTTAGCATTAATGCTACATTAATGCTAAGGGTTATCAATTCCACATGCACTAATATGGGTTATCTATACAAAGATTATTAATACTCTCTATGAGCATTAATAATTCTCCATAGAAATACTCTGTATTAGCAGCAGGCCAGGGGAAATACTTGGGGGCTATGAAATTAGCTATGGAAATAATATTAATTAGCT
>WAAF01001371.1:1485-22420 GCA_013400475.1 Tricholaema leucomelas
ATATAATTTGTTAATTTAAATATTCTGAACTCTCACTACCCCCAACCACTGAATTTAATATTTAAAGGATCTACATGGTTATGAACGACATTCTAGGAATACTATCAAACAGTAACTTGTTAATAACTACCAGACATTCAAACTATAAACAGAGAGAGGGGTTTCCCTGTGGCAAATACCGCTTGGGGTCAATATGCTGCTTGCCCAGTAGGTGGGCTGAAGCTCTTCTATGGCAGAAGGCAACAGAAATTACAGAGGCATTAAAGCATTTACTCACAAATTCTGATTAATTATCGATCACCCTCCAGGGCTACGTCGCAGCCTATACAAATGTCCAATCTTCAGGAACTTTGCCCATGGACATTGAGGCTGGAATTCTCCCAACCACAAGGAAAGAATGCAATATCTGACCTTGTCCTCCTGGCTTCTTCTGGACACTCTGTCCAGGGATTCTTAGGCAGGACCTCAGGTGCAGAAGGAGTACGATGCCGTGTAGTCTCAGCACAGTCTCACTCTGGCCACACAGGCTGGTTATGCGCAGACAAGTGGGGTCTGCTCCTGGTAACTCGTGACAATGGTGCTTACCAGGCAATAACAAGACAGCAGGTATGCAAAAAGGTGCATGGCTTCACGGGAGCCTGAGTTCCATAGACAAAGGCAGGCAATACAGGATCTAGTCCTGGTAACTCACTGCAGTGGTGTGCAAATGTGCATGGCTGGCTGGGAGCTCATGGGAGACTCTGTCTACGTAGAATAAAGGCAGATGCACTGCTGGTGGGCACTGCAGGTAAACAGGCAAGCAAGCAGGAGTAAAAGCAGTCCTAGTGAGTCTAAGCAGGATAATGAGAGTAAGCAAGCACCTGTGTATCTCTTTTTGTCAAATGTGGCCAAGTTTAATGCCCTTTGGACACCACAATGACCAATCAGCTTTTGGCAGTCAACCAAACATACCATAATAGGTGAAATCCACAAGCCTGGATCTTCCAAATATAGGAATAACATGGGCCTAGCACCCAGTAAACATGAGCTGGGTACATGGGCTTATACAACTGCTTACATAATCAGGGGCCCTGGGCAGGCCAGACTCTATGGCATCAGGCCTATTGTGCCCCTTTGTGCTTGTTTAATATGCTTACCCCTGGTGAAGGCAGCAAAACATGTCCAGGCAAAACAAGGCATGAATAAGCTTATTTTGGGCCTATGGGCCCTCCACAACAGTCTTGTAATGACAGGACAATGGGTAATGGGTGAAAACTGGCAGAGGGGTGATTTAAGCTAGATGTTAGAAAGAAGTTCTTTCCAGTGAGAGTGGTGAGATACTGGAACAGATTGCCCAGTGAGGTTGTGGATGCTCTGTCCCTGGAGGTGTTCAAGGCCAGGTTAGATAAGGCCTTGAGTGACCTGTTCTAGTGGGAGGTGTTGGAACTGTATGATCTTTGAGGTATTTTTCCACCTAAATAATTCTGTGATTCTATAAGAATACAAGAAACAAAGACGTGCAGACTGATTTACCTTTTGATATCCTTTCCTAGTTTCTCACTATCAATGCATAGAGCCCTCATGAATCTAAGGTTCTGTAAGATGATAGTCACTGCTGGGACCTCGCATCCATAATCTTGTCATATTTTTGAATTATAATTTACAATTTCAGGATGTACTATGACTTTCTCACAATGAATTTCACCATTAAACATCCTATATGAGAAAAGTACTTTACTGAGTCCCCTTTATTATTTTTCTTGTAAAGAATAATTTTCCTGATTCCAGTTTCTTTAACATTCATGATTACATACAAATAGTAAAGAAGAAACCTATATTCTTCCATTTGTCCAATTTTTAGCCTGAAGATTCTATCATGATTTCATGTTTCCTCATCTGAAAAATCTTACCAGGTGTGCTGACATCCTCAACTTTGATTTTTGTAACTTCTCCAGATCTTCTAGAAGTGACATCTTTTCTTGATGTAATGAAAGAGAGTCTTACTTTGCAATGATGATTTAACACTAGTGACTTGTAGACATGGACTTTAAAATGCTCCAAGCATGGTGTTCACATCCTGATCTGTCATATTCTGTTATAATTGTGGGCACATTATTTCTGTCTACAACTCTTTTTCCCTAAACACACTTAGATTTGTGGTGTGGTTTGGTTTGATTAGTTGTTGGTTGTTGATTGGTTGTTTAGTTGTTGGTTTTTTGTTGTTGTTGTCGTTGTGGTGCTTTTTGTTGTTGTTGTTGTTGTTTGGCTGTTTTTTGCTTTTGTTTTTTGGGAAGAAACTTTGAAAATCACCCATAAACTCAGTCTGTGTAGGGTGTTGTGGAGGGCTTGAAGGCCCAAGAATAGGCTTGTTTATGCCTTGCCTTTCCTAGACATGGTTTTCTGGCCAAACCAGAGGTAAACTCATTAAATGGATAAAAGGGGCACAATAGACCTGATGCCATAAAGTCTGCCCTGCCCAGAATCCCTGTTTGTAAACATGTTGTGTAAGCCCTACACGCCCAGCTCATGCCTGCCTAGTGTAAGGCCCGTGTGATTCTCCTATATTCAGGAGGTCCAGGCCTGTGGCTTTTGCCTATTATGGTATTGTTTCACTGACTGCCAAAACCTGATTGGCCATTGTGGTGTCCAAGAGGCCATTAATCTCAGCCCACATTTGCCAAATAGAGGCACACAGGTAAACAACATGCTCGGGCCTCCCCTCTCACGCTCACTTGCAGCTCAGGACTCCCCCAGTCACTCAGGTTCAGGCACATTAGCTTATTATTATATTCAGACTCACCAGCACTGCTTATGCTTATTTGCTTTGCTGGTATTACGAAGACAGTATCTCTCATAATCTCCCAGGCAGTTGTGCACACTTGCACACCACTGTGGTGAGTTATCAGGACCAGATCCTGTATTGCCTGCCTTTACCTACAGAGCTCAGACTTCCGAGCAGCCATGCACCTTATCATATGCCTACTGCCTTATTATTGCCTGGTAAGAGTGCCACTGCCGTTGAGTTAACCAGGAGCGGACTCCACTTGTCTGCATGCAATTGGCCTGCTAGCCAGCGTGAGACAATGCTCAGACTGCACAGCACTGTACTCCCTCTGCACCTGAGGTCCTGCCAACAGTCCCTGGACAGAGCATTCACAAGAATCCAGGAGACAAGGGCAGAGATTGCATCCTTTGCCATGAGAACAAGGTCAGAGACTGTCATTTCCCCAGAATCTGAGAAGATTCTCCTTTCCCCTAAAGCCGGGAGGATTCCAGCCTCAAAGTCCACAGTAAAGTTCCCCTGAATTTTGGACACTGGTAATAGGCTGTGACGTAGCCCCAGAGGGTGATAATTGATTAATCAGAATTTGTGAGTAAATGCTTTAATGTTTCTGTAATATCTATTGCCTCCTGCCATAGAGCAGAAAGAGCTTTCAGCCCACCCTGCTGGGCAAGGCATGTATAGACCCCAAGCAGTATTTGCCATAGGGAAAGTCCTCTGTCTGTTTATAGTTTGAATGTTTGCTAGATATTATATAAGTTATAGTGTGGTATTAATTCTACAATGTCTTTCATGACCGCATAAGAACAAATATTGAATTCAGTGGTTGAGGGTGGTGAGAGTTCAGAATATTGAAGTTAATAATTATGTATTTTTATATAATATTATCTTGCACCAGTTAATTTCTCCCCTCTGCCACAATTGACGTAGGCGGCAGAACACCCCTCCCGCAACATAGGACTAGTCTGTATGCATATTCTCCATTCAGATAGCATACGGTTATTTTTTCTTGTTTGGTTTTGTTTTTTTCCCCACACACAAGAATCTGAGAGGGGCCACAAACAAGGTAGCCAGCTGAACCGCCCAATGGAGTATTGCAAAATATACTGACATAGTATCTGCTATACAAGAGAAGGACTGCTGTTGTAAGGGCAGTGTGATAGGATCAGCTGATGAAGTCTGCTGATCCCCACTGGAACCATCATGATCAGCACTATGTTTTGTTTCACTCTCTTTGTTAGTATCTATGTTTTGCGTCACTCTCTATTTTATTAGTATTGTGCTCTTCCTGGCTGTTTTATTGAAGTTGTTGTTTGTTTGTTTGTGTTTGTTGTTGTTGGTGGTTGTTGATTTGTTAGTTTTTTCTTCCATTTCTTGATGTTCTATTAAAGTCTCCTTACTTCAGACCATGGGCATTTACCTTTATTTCCTCCTTCTTCTCCCAGTTTTCCTTCCTAATCTACTAAAGGGAAGGAACAGTTGTATGAATTGCTGCATGGAACTGTTGTGGAGGGCCTGTAGGCCCGAAAATGGGCTTATTTTATGCCTTGCCCTGCCTGGACATGCTTTTCTGCCTACACACATTCAATAAATAAACAAGCACAAAAGAGGCACAATAGGCCTGGTGCCATAAAGTCTGGCCTAACAAAGCCTAGGTTGTATGAGCTGGTTGTAAACATGTTGTGTAAGCCCCCACCCACCTAGCCCATGCTCTTTCCATATTTGGAAAGAGTCCAGGCTTGTGACTTTGCCTATTATGGTATTGTTTGGCTGACTGCCATAACCTGGTTGGTCATTCTAGTGTCCAAAGGGCCATTAATCTCAGCCCACAGTTGATAAATAGAGTTACACAGGTAAACAAGGTGCTTCACCAGCATGCTCTGACTGCTCTCACTTGCTCTCGCTCTTGCTCTCGCTCACACTCAGGCCCTGTGCTCGCCCTGCCCTGCTCATGATCGCTTATATTCAGGCACACTTGCTGATAACTAGATTCAGACTCACCAGCCTCCTGCTTATGCCTACTTGCTTACGCTGTTATTATGGAGACAGATTCTCCCACACTCTCTGAGCCAGCTGCAGTGAGTTATCAGGACCAGGCCCTGTATTGCCTGGCTTATCATTGCCTGGTAAGCACCATGGCCGCTGAGTTAACCACGGAGCAGACATCACTTTTCTGCACACGATCAGCCTGCCAGCTAGCATGAAACTGTGCTCAGATTGCACAACATCCTTCTCCTGCACCTTAGGTCCTGCCAACAGTCCCCGGACAGAGCATCTACGAGAAGCCAGGAGACAAGAGCAGAAATTGCGTCCTTCTCCAGGAGAACAAGGTCAGAGATAGTCATTTCCCTAGAAGCTGGGAAGATTCTCCTTTCCCCAGAAGCCAGGAGGATTCCAGCCCCAGAGTCCACAGGCAGAGACCCTGAAGACTGGACACTAGTAATAGGCTGTGATGTAGCCCCGGAGGGTGATTATTGATAATTAATCAGAATTGCAAGTAAACACTTTAATGCCTCTGTAGTTCCTATCGCCTCTGCTATAGATCAGAAAGGGCGTTCATCCCACCTGCTGGGCAAATACTATACAGACCCCAAGCAGCATTAAGCCACGGGGAAAATCCTCTCTCTGTTTATAGCTGGAATGTATGCTAGTTATTAATAAGTTATAGTGTGGTATTAATCCTATAATGTACTCTATGACCGTGCAGATCCATTTAATAGTAATATACAGTGGTCGGCAGTGGTGAGAGTTCAGAATATTGAAGTTAATAAATATATATTTTTATAGAACATTATGTCGCACCAATTAATTTCTCCTCTCCACCACAATCACCGTGGGAGGCAGAATCCCCCTCTGCAACAGGAACTTGGCTGCTGAATGGATCTGAACCATGACAATGTACAATCAGAAATCACAACCTTCAGTTCAAAGTGATATGATAAAAAGTTGACATTATTTGCTTCCTTTTGTACTAGAGTAACATCTCATTATTGCCAAAAGGTAATTGTACAATTGAATTAGCCAATTCATTTTGCTCATATCTATGTCCAGCTCACTTGATTGTAAAGTCAAAATAATTGTTTCAGAGTGACCATGCCAGTTGTCCATCTCTTTTACAAGTGAAAGTTCTGAAATACTCATACACTCATGTATGGTGCCGTTTTTTTCAATATTCTCTCCCTTTAAATCCGCTGCCTACTTTGAAGCATGCAGAGCAAAAGATCCAGACAGTATACTGAAGGATTTTTGCAGGACACTTAAAGTCAGTCTCCTTTGGCTAATTTGCAAAAAACAGGTTTTGATTTAAAATAGAAGGGTAGCATATCCCTCCCTGGGAGAAAACTCGCATTCCACTAATGTTCCTCCAGGAGTGAGTTATGAGAAGAAGTCTCAGATGGATTAAGAATGAAGGTTAAATTTCAAGACACTAATTTGTTGAAAAGGTGAAGGTAGCTAACTAAAGAAAAAAAGAAAATAAATTACATATGAGATCTGTAATATCTTTTCTTCTCAGTGAATATTGCTGGGTAACAGATCTTGAGAAGAACAAATACCATAAAATTAAGTAAGTTTTTTTTACTTATAAAATGTTGCTACAGAGTTAAAGACACACAGATATCTTTTTGACTTCTGAAGATCCTTCTACATGAAAGAATAAATTTTAATTTATTAACTTAAGAAGATTAATAATGGAGAGATACTTTTCACTTTTAACAGCCAGATAACTTCCTTTTGCTACTTTATCATTCTTTTTCCTCCCTAACATTTCTTACAGATTTAATGGCCCAGGCTCTGGTGTAAATCACAATAGCTCAAATTATGTCAACTATGCTAAGCAGATAACATTGGCTCAGTATTTTATTCATAAGTGTACATGAGGTCAAATTTGTGAGTTGAAAGTTATTGTACAAAGTTCTGACAGAAGACAGAAAATATATGCCTAGGTAGGTCAAACTGGATAAGACCTTCATGTCAGTCCACAAACTTCAATGGCCTGTGCATAAAGCTTATTTCCATCCAGTCTGCAAAACTCCTGGAATAAAGAAATATCTGAAAGTAAAGAGTACAGAGACTAATTTCAAAGGGGAAATCAAGAATTTACCTTGACTTCTTTAAGTTAAAAAATCATATAATCATAGAATGGCTTAGGCTGCAAAAGACCTCTGAGATCATCTACCCTGCCATGACAAGGGTGCCTCTCAACTAGACTTGGTTACCCAAGGCCTCATCCAGTCTGACCTTAAATACCTCTAGGGAGGGGACATCCACAACCACTGTGCGAAACCTATTCCAGAGACTCACCACCCTTTTACTGAAGAATTTCTTCCTAGGCTATCGTCTAAACTTGCTTTCTCTTAGTTTCGTACCATTCTACCTAGTCCTGTCACTAGTCATTTATGAAAAGTCCCTCTCCAGGCTTCCTTTAGGATCCCTTCAGGTACTTCAAGGCAGCTATAACATATTTTCAGAGACTTCTCCTCTCCATGCTGAACAAGTCTGGCTCCCTCAACCTATCCTTGTACCAAAGGTACTTCAGCCCTTTAATCATCCTTGTGGCCCTCCTCTAGACTCTTTTCAAGAGTTCTGTCTATGATGGAAGCACAAGAAAGGGACACAGTGTTCAAGTGGGGAGGTCTCACAAGAGCAGAGCAACTGGGAAATATCACCTCTCTTGACCTGTTTGCCACACTCTTATTGATGCATGCCAGGATATGTTTGCATTCTGAGTTGCATGAACACACATCCACCTCATCTTGAACTTCTCATCAATCAAAACCCCAGAGTGTTTTTATTTAGGGCTACTTTCCATGCACTCTGCATCCAGCCTTTATTTGTGCCTGGGGTTGGCCCAACCCAGATATGAGACCTTGCACTTTGACTTGATGATCTTCGTGCAGCCGGCACTGGACCACTTCTTAAGCTTGTGGACACCTTCATGGATATCATCCTTTCCATCAGGTGAGTCCACCACACCACACCACACCACACCACACCACATAGATTGTTGTCATCAGCAAACTTGCTGAGGGTGTACTCAATGCTATTGCTCATGTAGCTGACAAAGATGTTACAAACATTGGGCCCAGGAAAGACTGAACTTCCCATAATTTTTGATTTGGATACCTAAGCAGTTTATCAGTGCTTAAGGCAGCTTCTTAGACTAGTGGAAGGAAAGAAAAACAGCACTGAAACTTGTTTCTTATTTAGAGCTGCACCCCTAGAGTCTATTACAAACTGAGAAAGTCAACAATCTGCTTATGACCTGAGTAAAATCTCAAGTATGAAGACATTGGAGGAAGTGCCAGATCTTGTCACTGGTATTGAAGGACAGTAGTGATTAAACCTGTGTGAGGTGTGATAAGGTGGAACATCTGCTCAGTCTGGTGGCAGAGTTGAAAGAAATAGAAAAATTGAGGAGTATCAGGGAGTATGAGGAGATAGACTGATGGAGCCACTTCCTACCATCTTTGAGACAAATGCAAAAGACAGAAATATCATGAGAAACAAAGGATCTTCACTCTTACCACCAGACAAAAGGAGATGATCCAAGAGATGGGGGAAAAGAAACTAGTTCCTGCTTTGGGTGGCAGGCAGTTCTGGAGTTGTGTATACCCCAAAATTCCTCTCCCTCTGGGGTTTGAATGGGAGAGGAAAAGGCCTGAAAAGACCTGTTGCCCCCCAACCCTGCAGGCATGAAGTGGGGGAGCAAGGGGCCCTTTCAGCACAAGGGGTGCCCTGTGCAGTGCCCATGCTGAAATCGGGCTGGGAATTGGCTGTGGTCTTCACGCCTAGGAAGTGGTAACTCACCTCTTTGTCTAGGAAGGATATAAATATTGGGGGAACTTCACACCTTGGGGTGTTCCCAACTTAGAGTTTTCCCCCACCTGGTTAGCTTCTGCAGAAGGAGCCCCTGGTGCTCCAAAAGACAAGCTTCTGAGGGACAGGGTTGTCTCTGCTTTGGGTGGCTTCCACCTTAAGCACTCTTTATGCAGGCTTTATAGTCCTTCACGATCCTCGGAGGCTTCTGAAAGACAGCGAAGGGACAAGCATCTGGAGCCCCCTTTCTTTCAGCCAGCCTGACTCATCTGTGAGTAAACTTAATGGCTCAGCATGATTTATAGTGGGGGATGCTATATTTAATAGCTTAAGCCTTTTCCAACTTCTGACTTCCAAAATACTCAAATCTACCTATGGAATCCTTATAGATTTTCTTAACCTAACTGAATCTGCTAATTAAAGCTATTTTCTGTATATAGTTTTGGGGCCAGGTGTCAAGGTCCGGAGGACAGGGATTAACAGTATCTCTGTCCCGAGGAGGAAGACCTGTTCTTATGGATTTCCGTGTTGTGAAATTAAGGTGCAAACGAGACCCTATATCACCACAAAACTATTTATTAAAGGATAAGTTTTGACAAAACAGAGGGAGAGAGGGGGAAGGGGGAGAGAGAGAGAGAGGGATAAAGAGAATGATGGAGAAGAAGAGAGAAGGAGAAGCAGGGAAAGAAAAGAGATGTGATCATATTATCCTCAGTCGCAGGTTGGGGGGGAAAAGAAAGATGGGTGTGTGTCCCAGGGATGATCTTCTGTGGTTTCTGGTGGTGCTGCAGCTCTGGTAGTCTGGTGGAAGTCCGCCCTTGGTGGTCCGGTGGAGGTGCCACTGGTGGTCCGATGAGAGTGCCCCTGATGGTCTCCTGCTGGTCCCACTGGTGGTCTGGTGAGGGTGCCCCTGGATGCTCTGGTGGGAGTGCCACTGGTGGTCCATTGGAGGTGCCACACTTTGGCAGGCATTCCCTCCTGCCTTTAATACAGTTTTCTGCCCGTGTCCAGCTGCAGCTCCCTAGGAAATCTTCTTGTGTATTCTACTCGCAGGGCTCTGGCGCCACTGGGGAGAGGACCTCAGCCCCCTCCCTGGCTGTACCTGTCCATACCCTGAATACACACAGGCGTTTTCCCTTTGGGGTAGCTGAGATAAACCGTAGGCCTCCTGGACATTCCAGCCAGGCTGAAGTGAAGAAGTTTTGAAGGTGTTGTCTGTTGATTTGCATCCCTGAGCTTTAGTCTGAGTCCCGTAAACCAACAAAGGCAATCTTTATCTTTGTTGATGAACAAGCGAGAGGCTTTAGACTCTCACACGGTTGGCTGTCTGGGCTGCATGTGCACACTGCAGGCTCATGTTGAGCTTCTCGTCGACCCAGACCCCCAGGTCCTTCTCCTCAGGGCTGCTCTCCAGCCATTCATCACCCAGCCTGTATCTGTGCCTGGGATTGCACCGACCCAGGTGCAGGACCTTACACTTGGCCTTGTTAAACGTCATGAGGTTGGCCTGGGCCCACCTCTCCAGCCTGTCCAGGTCCCTCTGGATGGCATCCCTGCCCTCCAGCAAGTCAGCTGTGCCACACAGCTTGGTGTCATCTGCAAACTTGCTGAGGGTGCACTCAATTCCTCTGTCCATATCACTGACAAAGATGTTAAAGAGCACTGGTCCCAGCACTGACCCCTGAGGAACACCACTTGTCACCGGTCGCCAGGTGGACATTGTGCCATTGATCACCACTCTCTGCATGCGACCATCCAGCCAATTCCTTATCCAGTGAGTGCTCCACCCATCCAGTTTGTGCTTTTCCAGTTTGGTGACCAGGATGTCATGTGGGACAGAGTCGAATGCCTTACTCAGGTCTAGGTAGATGACATCAGTTGCCCTTCCCCTGTCCATTGCAGCTGTGACTACATCATAAAAAGCCACCAAATTTGTCAGGCATGATTTGCCCTTAGTGAAGCCTTGCTGGTTATCACCAGTCACCTCTGCCTGGTTTTCCATTTGCTTTTGCAGAGCCTTCAGGAGGATCTGCTCCATGATCTTTCCAGGCACGGAAGTGAGACTGACTGGTCTGTAGTTTCCAGAGTCATCGTTTTTCCCCTTCTTGAAGATGGGTGTTATGTTCGCCCTTTTCCAGTCAGCAGGAACTTCACCAGTTCTGGAAACCTGTCCCTGTGTTCCTGCATGATAAAGAACTTAAGCTTAACATCCAATCCAAATGTATATTTCTCCGATTTAAAATCATTGACCATCACCCTGCCACTATAGGTCTTTATAATCAGTCCCTCTCCAGCTTTCCTGTAGGCCTTCTTCAGGTACAGAAAGCTGCTATTAGGTCTCCATACAGCCTTTTCGTCTGTGGGCTGAACAACCCCAGCTCCCTCATCCTGTCTTTATAGGAGAGGTTTTCCAGCTCCTTGACATATTTGTGACCCTCCTCTGGATCTACTCCATCAGGTCCATGTCCTGGCCTCCAGAGCTGGATGCTGTTTTCCAGGTGAGGTTTTACCAAAGTGGAGTAAACTGACAGAATCACTTGTCTCAGTCTGCCAGACATGCTTCTTTTGATGCAGCCCAAATGTGATTGGCCTTCTGAGCTACAAATGCACATTGTTGGCTCATGTTCATCTTCTCATCTACCTGAACTCTCAAGTCCTTTTCCTTAGAGCTGCTTTCTGTCACCTCATCCCCCAGCCTATATTGATGATGACAATTGTTCTCACTGAGGTGCAGGACCCTGCATTTGATCTTCTTGAACCTTATGGTGTTCACCTGGGCCCATCACTCCAGTTTGTCCAGGTCCTTCTGGATGACATTCCATCCCTTTGGCATATTGACAGCACTACTCAGCTTGGTGTAATCTTCAAACCTGCTTATCAGCATTCCTAGTTAACAAAAGAGGTCCCAGTTAAGTGGAGCTTTATCTACAAGAAGGGTCAGAAAGAGGATACAGGAAACTACAGGCCTGTTGATCTGATCTCAGTGCCTGGAAAGGCCATGGACCATATCATCTTCTGTGTGATAACATGTCATGTGCAGGACAACCAGAGGATCAAGCTTTACCATTATGGGTTCATGAAGAGCAGGTATTGCTTTATTAACCAGACCTCCTCCTCCTCGTGTGTGAACAGGTGACCTGTCTAGTGGATGAGGGAAAGGCTCTGCTTGATATTTACCTGGATGTTAGTAAATCCTATGACACTGTCTCCCACAAAATTCTCCTGGAGAAACTGGCTGCTTGTGACCTGGATGGGCATACCCCTTACTTGGGAAAAAATGTCTGATTGTCTAGGGCCAAAGAGTGGTAGTGAATGAAGTCAAATGTAGTTGGCAGCCAGTCATAAATGGTGCTTTCCACAGCTCAATATTTGAGCCTTTTTAATATCTTTACCTGCTATTGGATGAGAGGACTGAGTGCATCCTCAGATGTTTGTAGACATCAATAAGATGTCTGGAACTGTTGATCTGCTCAAGAATAGGAACATGCTACAGAGAGACCTGAAAAGACTGGATCAATGAACCAAGATCGATTGTACATTTAAGAAGGCTGAGTCTTGTACTCAGGTCATAACAACTCCATGCAACACTGCAGGCTTCATAAAGAGTGGCTGGAAAGCTGCCAGACATAGAACAATCTGGGAGTGGTGTTTGACAAATGGCTGAACATAGTCCAGCAGTGTGCTAAAGTAGCTAAGAAGTTCAACAGTCTGCATCAGAAGCAGTGCGACCAGCGAAACATGGCCAGCAGGAGTAGGGAAGTGATTGTGTCCCTGTAATTAGCACTGTTAAGTCTTCACCTCAAATATTGTATTCAGGTTTGGGTTGTTCATTACAAGGAAGATATTGAACTGCTGGAGTCCAAAGAAGGGCTACAAAAATGGTGAAAGATCTAGAGCACAAATTGTATGAGGAGTGGTTGAGTGAACTGGGATTGTTTTGCCTAGAGAGGACGCAGATGAAGAGATAACTTCTCATTTTCAGGAATCTGTAAAGAAGCAGGAGTCAGTCTCTTCTCCCAAATAACAAGTGACAAGGTGAGAAGAAATTATCTCAACTTGCACTAGAGATACCAGAGAAAAAAAAAATTCTTCACTGAAAGAGTGGTTAAACTTTGGGACAGGTTTCTCGAGTAAGTGGTGGAATCATCATCCCTGAAAGTGTTCAAAAACCTCATAGATCTGCTGTTAAAGGGCATGGCTTAATGATGGGCTTGACAACGTTAGCTTAATAGCTGGACTAGATGACCTTGGAGGTATTGTCCATGCTTAATGATTCTTTTATTGAAAGCTCAATTTTTATATGATTTCCCATAACTTAAGCAGTTTTTCTTGCTAATATGATTTAAGTAAAAGGGATGAATAAGGTTGTAGGCTCACACTGATAATCAGGTTACTGAACTTTAACTAGTTGACACACCACGTGGTATTTCTGCTTTTGTAAGTCCTCAGAAAAGGTGAGATAATGAAAAGACTTTAAGATAACTTTTGTTACGACTCATCTGCTACAAATTCATTTATGCACACTGAACACAACTGATTATCAGCTGATGCTCGGTTATCTTATGAGCTGCATGGACTTGGCTGTGTTGACATGCTGAGAATGGCAAATGTGTTCACGAAGGCAAGATTCTATGCAAATGTAAAAGGAGAAGCATTAAAGAACAAGCTTTCATTGGACATAGCAATCTTCTTGTTAGATTGAAGTATAACAACGTTAAAAATGTAAAACAAAGTATCAGTGAAATCCTTGCAAAGGATGTTGAAAAACAAGGGTGAAAAAAACCACTAAACTCCAAAACAAACCAAAACAACCCATAAAGAAATAACAAAACAAACCAAAAAACCCAAAACACCTCACCTTCCTTTTTGTACATTCTCATCCGACAGATTTCTTTTTTTGGCTAGGTATTATAGTATACTTAACACAGTAGAAGAGGTTTACACCAGGCTATGATGTTCTGTTACATTACGATAATAATGTATAGAATACCCGAGTTTTCAGTAAGCAGAAGTCTCAGGCTCTAATACATACTTAAGCTCATGGATTGCACTGGTTTATGTGATAATAAAAACACACATATTTTGCAAATAAGAAAAAAAAAATTGTCTTGGGCTATCTCCTTTGTGCTTTCACAACACTTTAGAAGTCATACTAGATAATTAGTAAACAAAGTGTTAGCACTTCATAAACAACCTTGTAAAAGTTGCCATATTCCTCCGTCCTGCAATTCCAAGGATGCATTCTCCTACTCCATGCACTTGTAAGAGTCTATAGTTCTTAGTGGTATAAAAGAGAAAACACTTCGTTATTTTATTGCAGTTTTAATTATTACAAAGTAGTTGACTAGGTGTATTATTTTCAGCATACAGTTGTGTCTTAGAAAAATAATGAATTATTATCATAGAATCATAGAATCAACCAGGTTGGAAGTGACCTCCAGTATCATCCAGTCCAACCTATCAACCAGCCCTAGCCAATCAACTAGACAGTGGCACTAAGTGCTACATCCAGGATTTTCTTGAACACCTCCAGGGATGGTGACTCTACCACCTCCCTGGAGAGCCCAGTGGAAAATCACTCTCTGCATGAAGAACTTCCTCCTAATATACAGCCTAGACCTCCCTCAGCACAACTTAAGACTGTGTCACCTTGTCCTCTTGCTGGTTGCCTGGGAGAAGAGACCAACTCCCACCTGACTATAACCTCCTTTCAGGTAGTTGTAGACAGCAATGAGGTGACCCCTGGGCTTCCTCTTCTCCAGCCTAAACAACTCCAGCTCCCTCAGCCTCTACTCATAGGGTTTGTGTTCCAGGCCCCTCACCAGCCTTGTCACCCTTCTCTGGACACCTTCCAGTATCTCAACACCTCTCTTGAGTTGAGGGGCCCAGAATTTGACACAGTACTCAAGGTGTGGCCTGACCAGTGTTGAGTACAGGGGAAGAATAACCTCCCTCATCCTACTGGCCACACTGTTCCTGATACAGGCCAGGATGCCATTGGCTCTCTTGGCCACCTGGGCACACTGCTGGCTCATCTTCAGCCTACTATCCACCAGTACCCCCAGGTGCCTTTCTTCCTGGCTCCTCTCCAGCCACTCTGTCCCCAGCCTGTAGCACTGCTTAGGGGTGTCGTGGCCAAAGTGCAGAACACTGCACTTGGCCTTGTTCAATCTCATCCCACTGACCTCTGCCCACTCATCCAGCCTGTTTTAAGACTAAATGTATTTTTTCCAGTTAAATTTTTCTTTTTAACTTTAAATTCTACTGTATATATTAAACTTTAATATAAGTATAGCAAATAGAGTTACATAATTCTTGAATGAAAAAAGCCAACTCTTTTATGTTACAATGTTTCATTACAATATCTGAAGGTGTTTTCTGGTGGTAAATTACTTTTGAAAAGAGTTTCTAATCTGCACTCTACCTATAAAGTGGGTTAATTTTAGATCTTTTTTTTTTTAAGTTTGTCCATGCAAGATTTGATATTTCAGAGAAGTAGAAATGTATTTCTCTTTACTCTCAAGCAGATCTTCTGTTGTATTTGAAGATCAGTGCAGTGTTTGCCATCTATTCATATTTCTGCTTCAAAGGGTACAGTAAATGGCTACAAAGATTATTGAGAACTAGAATATCTATTACTAGAATATCTATTTTACGAAGAAAGATGGAGGGATTTGTGGCTTTTTAACCTGGAGAAGACTGAGCAGGGATCTTATCAGTGCTTATAAATACTTAAAGGGCAAGTGTCAGGAGGGTGGGCCAGTCCTGCCCAGTGACAGAACAAGACATAATGGGTACAAATTTGTATACAGAAAGTTCCATCTAAACACAAGGAGAAACTTTACATTAAAGTTGGTGGAGCACTGAAATAAGTTGCCCAGAGAGGTGGTGGGGTCATTTAAAGGCCACCTGCTCTAGACAGATTTGATCTAGGAGGGAAATTTGACTAGATTATCTTCAGAAGCCCCTTCTGACTCCTGACATTCTGCATTTCTGTGACATTATAAGCTACTTAAATACTAGGGTTTGAAATATAATAGTATTTAAAATAATGGGGAAAAAAAAAAAAAAAAGAAGAAAAAATTATTGGCACAAGAAAATGGGAGGTTCCAGACATCTCAGATCATATTGTGCCTATACTAAGGGACATGTAAGCTGAAATGCTGCAAATAGCCTTAGCTAAGATCCCAAGTCTCAGCATCCATCCTAAGATGCCTAGTGGCACAGCAGGATGAGCAGGATGTTTGAATGGATCATGGTTGAGACACTGCCATTGTCCATTCTGTTTGTCTCAGTGGGGATCTCTTCCAGATTTTACTTTCCTTAATGAAAGTAATGAGGAAATTGTGCTCTTTTCATCCAACTTTGTTGTCACTACAGGAGCAGGCTTATGGTTATAACTCATCTATCTTCAATGGATTGCGTTCATGTGCCAGCTGTTGGATTCAGCAAAAGGTAAAAGGACAGATGTGTTTCCTGCTTTGGTGGTGCAATCTAAGTTGCTGCTATTAATTTCCACAGGAGCAGTGAAGATATGTTTTCTCAAAGGTCACACTAGAGCACAGGTGCAATGGAAGTTACGATATTTAAGTCATGGTTCATAGAATCATAGAATCAAGCAGGTTGGAAGAGACCTCCAAGATCATCCAGTCCAATCTACCACCCAGCTCTATCCCATCGACTAGATCATGGCGCTAAGTGCCTCATCCAGTCTTTTTTTTGAACACCTCCAGGGATGGCGACTTGGTGACAACATGCTCCTGTCTGCCTGATGCAGTTCAGATCTATCTTGGATGGAGCCGTATAAACTGTACTCATCTCTCCCTCCCTCACCTCCAACAGGCTTTGCTTAGTGTAGCCTAAGACTTTTCAGAAAAGTGAAGCATTGGAATGCCTCAGTGATTGATGATTTTTTTATTTTATTTTTTTTTTAAATACAAGCCAGTTTAATCAGTGAACTCAGCTGGGAAGTAAGGAAGTGAAATCTGAAACTTCCGTTTGTGGAAAACTTGTGAGACTTACCGTAGCCATTTGTAATTAATGCCAACATCTGAGCTGTGAAGGAGGTAACAGAAATGGAAAATTATCTGATGTTCTTGGTTTTGGTGTGAGATGAGTCAAAATTCCCTTTCCTTGAGCTCTTCAAAACAGAAAAGTGACAACATTGTTTAATCGATGAAGTTTGTTCTGCACCTCTGTGTAATTTTTTTACTTGAATTTCAAACAAAATATATGGTTCAAGTTTTTCTTATGGTTACTCACTCTATTGACTGAAACCGTCTTCTTACAAATTCCCTTGCTCGCATAATATGTTATCACTTGGCTAAAATAAATACATAAAGGTGTATAATTAATTTTGACACTGCATATTTTACTTAACAGTGAACAGAAAAGCTTTTATTCTTCAGAGATTTGTGTTCTGATTCCAAATAAAATACTGGTGGAGAAGTTATTTGCCCTTTTTAGAATAGAATAGAATAGAATAGAATAGAATAGAATCAATCAGGTTGGAAGAGACCTCCAAGATCATCCAGTCCAACCTATCACCCAGCCCTCTCCAGTCAACTAAACCATGGCACTAAGTGCCTCATCCAGGCTTTTCCTGAACACCCCCAGGGACAGTGACTCCACCACCTCCCTGGGCAGCCAATTCCAAAGGCAAATCACCCTCTCTGTGAAGAACTTCCTCCTAACATACAGCCTATACTTCCCTNAGGTGAAGAAGAACCTCCCTCATCCTACTGGCCACACTGTTCCTGATACAGGCCAGCATGCCATTGGCCCTCTTGGCCACCTGGGCACACTGCTGGCTCATCTTCATCCTACTATCCACCAGTACACCCAGGTCCCTTTCCTCCTGGCTGCTTTCCAGCCACTCTGTCCCCAGCCTGTAGCGTTGCTTGGGGTTGTTGTGGCCAAAGTGCAGAACCCTGCACTTGGCTTTGTTAAATTTCATCCCATTGGCCTCTGCCCACCCATCCAGCCTGTCCAGGTCCCTCTGCAGGGCTCTCCTACCTTCCAACAGATCAACACCCGCTCCTAGCTTGATGTCATCTGCTTTTTTTTTTTGTCTTTTTTTACAGACAGTCTCTACAATCCTGCTTGCAGCTTTATTCTGAAATACATTGCAATGCAAAGGTAGACTAATAGTTGAAACACATTCGTTTTCATCAGAACTCTGCATATTTTTTTTTGTTGGTAGCTAAAATAACAAAGAAAATCTCTCTTTTTTCCCTTTTTGTGTTTTGAGAATTTTGCTATCTATTTATCATCCCATCTGATCACGTCTGTAAAGTTAATTTAATCCCATTCTACTCAGATGAGATGATGGCATATGTTTGATTTTTGTCTCTTGCTGCAATCATATTTTCATCATACACAAAGTTATATATCTCTTCACAGGGGATATTCATTACAGCATGATCACAATAATATAGTGATGACCACTTCAATCTTCACCATCTGCAAGGCTGCCTGTCTTCCTCTTAGCTGATGCCATGGAATAGGTATGTGTAGCTCAGATCCTTAGGTAGTCAAATAAAGACAAATGGAAAGAATTTGGATCAGTATTTCCAGCAACATTCAGCGAGGAGTTGATAGTTTAGGAAACATATCCCTGGTCAAGAGAGAAAGAGAAGCATCTAAAGAAACACTGAAAAGATTATGTGAAGTTCAACATCAACTACCAGATTATGCTCAGTAGGTGAAACATTAATGATAATAGTGTAGCAGGTACAACATCTGGTTCACCACAAGGCTCTTTAAGTAGGAAGTCAGTTTTTAGAAGAGTTAGTTTAAGTAGACATGGCAACTCTGTATACTATAGGTAAAAGAGAACAAAATAAATCATCTAACATGATGCTTCAAAGTCACTTTCATTTAGAATCAAGTTACTGCATGCCAATGATAATTAAAATTGTTGTGCTCACTGTCAGTAGAGGTAACAGTTGAAATGATGTGAGGATCTTAACATAAAGTTTTAATCTGATTTATTTATAGTTGTCCAGCTTCAAATGCTATATTTAGAAAGGGAGTTGTGGGTTTAACAATGACCAAACAGATTCTAGTGATACTCAGGTTCAGATTTCACTCAATTTTAAGCCCTTTTTTTGTCTGCAGTTTATAACATGCAACAGACCACAATGTTCAGGATCCCTGTGTCTGATCACACTGCACATATACAGAATAATTTTTTTCCCCATATTTTTTGGTCTACAGAGATGACAGGCAGAGGATATGGAGGACTGACTGACTCTATACTGTAGCCAGTGAGTGGGTGTGCTGTGGAGGGCCTGTAAGCCCAAATATAGGCTTCTTTTTCACCTTACTTTGCCCGGACATGTTTTTCTGCCTAAACCAGAGGTAAACACATGAAATGAATAAACAAGCACAAAAGGGGCACAATAGGCCTGGTGCCCTAAAGTCTGGTCTGCCCAGGCCCCCTGGTTGTAAACATGTTGTGTAAGCCCCACACGCCCTGCTCATGCTTGTCGAGTGCCAGCCCGTGTGATTTACCATATTTAGAAAAGTCCAGGCTTGTGATTTTGTCTATTATGGTATTGTTTGGCTGACTGCCAGAACATGATTGGTCATTCTAGTGCCCAAAGGGCCATTAATCTCAGCCCACATTTAACAAATAGAAGCACACAGGTGAACAAGGTGCTCCCTTGCTCTTGCTCACACTCAGGCTCTGTGCTCGGGCCCCCCTGCTCATGCTTACACAGGCTCACTTGCTAGCTCATTATTAGATTCAGACTCACCAGCACTGCTTATGCCTATTTGCAGTTATTACGAAGACATATTCTCCCATAGTCTCCCAGCCAGCTGTGCACACTTGCACGCCACTGTGGTGAGTTATCAGGACCAGATCCTGTATTGCCTGCCTTTACTCAGACTCCTGAGCAGCTGTGTATGCCTGCTGCCTTATTATAGCCTGGTAAGCATGTTACTGCCGCTGATTAACCAGGAGCAGACTCTATTTGTCTGCATGCGATCGACCTGCCAGCTAGCGTGACAACGTGCTCAGACTGCACAGCACCATACTCTTCTGCACCTGTGGTTGTGCCAAGAATTCCCGGACACAACATCCAGAAGAAGCCAGGAGACAAAGGCAGAGATTGCATCCTTCACCAGGAGAACAAGGTCAGAGACTGTCATTTCCCTAGAATCCGAGAAGATTCTCCTTTCCATCAGAAGCCGGGAGGATGCCAGCTTCAAAGTCCGCTGGCAAATTCTCCCCGGAAGAATTGGACACTAGTAATAGGCTGTGACGTAGCCCCGGAGGGTGGTTATTGATAATTAATCAGAATTGTGAGTAAATGATTTAATGACTCTGTAATTTCTGTTGTCTCTGCCATAGATCAGAAAGAGCCTTCAGCCCACCTGCTGGGCAAATAGTATACGGACTCCAAGCAGCATTAAGCCGTGGGGAAACCTCTCTCTGTTTATAGTTTGAATGTATGCTAGTTATTATAATAGTTGCAGTTCTGATATTAATCCTAGAATGTCTTCCATGACCATGTAGAATCCTTTTAATATTAAATACAGTGGTTGTGGGTGGCAAGAGTTCAGAATATTAAAGTTAATAAATATATATTTTTATACAACATTATCTCACACCAATTAATTTCTCCCCTCTGCCGCAATTGGTGTAGGCGGCAGAATACCCCTCCGCCACAGGGTGCAAGCTCAGTTTTATGAACAAAACCATATCAATTTCCATTCATATGGTGAGCTCATAGTTTGCAGACTGCATACCTGGGTGTCATTGAAGGCCAAAATCAGCTTAAACATGTCCTGGCCTGTCCATGCCTGTTGTCTGCTCTGTCCTTCTGCTGCTGGGGGAAGCAAGGTCAGGAAAGGAAGACAAAGGCCTGGTGCCATTGAGTCTTCTTCTCTCTTGTAAACAGGGTACCCACATGTGTATATATACTTGCTTGTGTTATGCCTTGAAAGGGTAAAAGTGAGCCCTACTCATCTAATATGGTGAAGTTTAGCAAAGAGCTGTTCTGATTGGGTAAGCTCCGTAGCCAAAGAGCCGTTAGTTTCAGGCTGAATTGATAAAAGGAGATGAGCAGGAAAACACCATGTATTCTTTCTCTGCCTTAGTGCTCTCTGCCATGTTCTGCTATGCTTTTGCCTTATTTGCTTTGCAGCATTATGTTTGCTAAGTGTCTGTCATGGGTTTACTAAAGATAGCCAACAGAAATGGAACTCTCAGATCAAATTGGAGAGAAAATACAGAATTGTATTTACAGAGAGAGATACAGCGATAGATCTTACAAAAGTGATTTCCCCATCCATGGCAAACCCCCTTGAAGTTTTCCTCATCCCCAAAAAAACCCTAAATCTACCTTC